>JAFBJT010008129.1:29893-49893 GCA_016785325.1 Chascanopsetta lugubris
TGCAAAAATTATATTGTATTTTAAAGTTGCAGTGCGGAAGATTCCAGTCAATTTTTGTCACTTCAATCTGTCGAGATATAATTATATACAGATATTTTTATACATTTTCTATTACCAAAATGATGACTTTGTATTTATGTTTTACAATAGCCCAGATTGGACAAACTAAGCATCTTTTGAGCTTGAATGGCAACCACAGGTTCTCCTTCATGCTTGGATGGGAAGGGTGAAGTGATGGATACAACGTGTAACTTCACCTGCAGATGTCACCAAATCAGACACACTGCACCTTTAAAGTTGAAAAAAAAAAAGTTAATTTTGATTTTCCTTTCCTTTCTTTTGTTTGAGAGCTAATCAACTACTCTGCCTGCGTGTCCATGTCTATTTATGCCTCCTCTGTGTGTGGGTTCACTTCACAATCGGAGAGACTTGCTGTTGTCTCACAAAACCTTCATATGATTTCCAGCACCACCCCACCCACTTACTTTGCAATTAAATAATTCTACAGAAAACAGAATTATTCAACTTTGGCATTTTGCACTCATGGTTTCCCCTCCCACATGGCAGGAGTTCACTGCTGGTGGTTCTTGTGTGTACGTGTGTGTGTGTGTGTGTGTGTGTCTGTGTGTGTGTGTGTCTGTGTGTGTGCGTGTGCTGGGTTAGGTGGGTGGTTTTGTGCCTGGGTATATCTGAGCACTCTGTTATTATTTGATGGCACCCAGTGAGCTCGTATCCATTATTCATGCCATGCCAAAGGGGCAACTTCGGGCCAAGGCTACGGCAAAAAAGCATGCCTAAACCCTTCATTATGTCTCCAGGCTGGTGTGTGCATGCAAGCATATCTGCGTGTGTGTGTGTGTGTGTGTGTGTTGGGGGGTAGTGTGTTTGCATGTGTTCATGTGTCCCACTTGGGAAGAGACTTGTTTTCTAATACTGCCAATACCAAGGTGGTCACAGTGACACGAGCGGAAAATCACAGGATGCAAGACAGCTGCTGGGAAAATTGTTTGTGTGTGTGCCTGCAGAGGGATTTGAACTCACGCTCTCTGCCTTGGTTCCTCGCAAGAACTCTCTCCTCAGCCGTCTCCCAGCAGCGTTCATGAAACCACTGGCAACATATGAAGAGAATTCATTTCTTCTGTCATTTGCTGGAGACACCGGGATGAAGAGTTCATGCGAGAGACAAACACCAGAACACGGCGTGTTCTCATGAGATAAACTCAGCGTGGTGCAACGCAGCTGTGAAATCTCATGAACGCTGGCTGACTTGACATAAAAAGCAAATTTGCAAACATCACCCCCATCTCAAAGTGCCTCAAAATGAGGTGATCAGTCTTAAAACATGTTTCCTTTTAAACGATTCCAACACAAATGGCTTCCAAAATTCCTCACTGTAGTCCGAGTCAACATCTTTCAATTACACATTGTGCATTTGGAGCCACTTGGAAGTGAGATGTGAAGAAATTGGGTTGTTTCGTGTAACCTCAAGGGAAATAAGGGAAATGAGGGCAAAACTTCTATTTCAAGTTTGGTTTCCATTTCTCTGATGCGAACCAGCACAGTGTTTTAGTGTCTGCTGGTGAGATTAGTTAAAGGAATAACCTGTTGATGTCTGTTGGTCATCTCACTGTTTCTGTTTAATTTCACTCACTGAGGAGAAGACGATCAGAACCTGGAAGACTGGAATTTGTTTTTGAAGATATCGACTAATCCTTTGGCTTGATTTAAAAAAAAAAGAAAGTTATTGCCAATATCATTGTTGGGAAAGGCAATTCCATGCATTAAGCTTTTGCAGAGCTCTTTCACATTTTGTTTTCTTTCTTTTATTTCATGACTAAGAGCAGTCTCACAGGAACTCATTTCAAGTTTGAAATTTGAATATAAAGCCATGGGTAGTCCCACTGCACATTTGTAGGCTTAGATTCTAGCTTCAGGACCATGGACCCCCCCCCCCCCCCCCCATTTAAGGTTATTCGCTCTCAGCCCAACTGTATGTTAATGTAGGTTTAAATTCTGATGGCAGAGTTATGGAGGGTCCTGCTGTGTGTTATTTAAAGTTTCAATTTAAATTCCAGAACCATAGACAGTCCCACTGTACACTATTTCATTTCAGTTGCAGGACCAAGAAGAGTGCCACCTCAGCATTTTTCCCTAAATAGCAGTCTACTTGCAGATGATAGAGTATGATCTGCTATAGCAGTGATTTTGCATGTGCACAGGTGCATGTGCTGTAGAGACAGACATGACATACAGGAAGAGAAACTGAATCTTTGTCGCCCATTTTAAGTGCTTTATTTGGAATTCCTCCTCTTGGTTATTACAGGAACATCCAACCCTTGCTTGGGATTGTGATATGCCCCCAGGGCGGGGGATCAGTGGCATAGCCCCCAGTAAGGGCAAGCCCTGCCAACTTGTTTACAAGTTAATTATTTGTTGCTACTTCGAAGTGAGTTTGATATGTCAGTGGTGTTTGCTTGAATGATTGCGTGTGTACCTTTCTTTAAACAACCAAATCTTAAGGCAAATTCGTATAGTTTGAATCAAATTTTCAAGACGATCCATGTTTTGCTTCCATAGTAACTTCAGGACCATGGAGAGTACCACTGCAAGATATGTCGGGTTCATATATTAATTTCAGGACCATGGAGAGTACCACTGCAAGATATGTCGGGTTCATATATTAATTTCAGGACCATGGACAGTCTCACAGTGGGTTGTTTGAGATTTCAGCACTAAGTTTTGTCCCATGGTCACATTTTCATTTCAGAACCACGAAGTGTCTCATTGAATTTCATTTTGAGTTCAGGACCATGGGCAGCGTCATTTCAGTGTTTCACATAAACAGTCCACTTATATTTTGTTGATAAGATATTTAATTTTTAACCCATGGTCAGTCCTGCTGTATCATATCTTACATGTACTGCTGCCATTCCTGGAACATGACCACTTTGACTGGTTTAATGTGTTGCTTTCTAATCCAGGACCAGGGGCAGATTTTCTATAATAAGTCTTACATTAAGTCAGAATAGGATAAAAGGGAAGATATGCGAGATAAAAATGTTTCCTCCAGGATTTGGGCAGTTTATAAGTATGCCAAATCACAGCGAGAGGCCTGTGATGGACTTGGGAATTCTGCAGGAGAAATCATGAAGGCTAACTCTTCATGCCTGGAACTAACACTAATGTAGTATAGCTACGAGGTGTGAGGTGATGACATTAAAGACTAGAGCCACAGGCTATTACATTACGTTACAACAGCCAATTTGACAGGCTCATGGAGTGAAGTTCATCTGATGGGTTGAAATTTCTTCCCGTTATCATATTGGTTCCCAAATTGGTTCTTGCATTGTCACACCAAAGGGAAATTTCACACTGAGCTGATGAAATGCCGGCATGAGGGGAAAAAAAGATCTACCATTGGGGGAAAATGGAGGGAGCCACTTTAAAATATGAGGGTGTCATTCGGCACAGGATTAAATTACAGGGGGACCGGCAAGTTCATGGAGAGACAGTCAGTAATTTTGGATGTAATTATTTGGAGAGATAGGACAAAAATACTCACATTTTCTCCAAGACAAGACAATTTGGTAAGTTTGTAATTTTCATTTCTGTTACAAAAGAATAAAAAAGCTTCACTTTATCTACAGTTCATGATGTACTGATATGACCCTAAATGGACGTCTTCAAGCATATTAAACAGTATTTATTAGTATTTCTCAAAGGTCACCAGTGCTCAATGGTTGCTAATACGGTGTGACTTCAGTTGCGAGGGGGGAATGAACATTTGAATAAACTACAGCAGTGGTCAGCAACTACAAAATATGTGGTTAGAAATGGCAATCAGGCCATTTTGATTATAATATTATTTGTATCCCACCATATGAAACACCTGGACAAGTGTTGCAAATAGGCCTGCACAATCATTTATTTGTGCAGTTCTGCAGCATGGAGAATATTAGGGGTGATTATCAATATCGTACACATTTACATCACTTCCTTAAAGTAAAATCCTTACATTTCTACTGTGTTACAAAGCAGAGCTTTTACTGTAGAAATGTGAATTAAAGATTGTAATGGCTATTTAAAGGTTACATTAAAACATACACCAATTTCGTATTTCATTAAAACATATATCATAAACAATAACGAAGCAAACCCATTTGCTTCGAAGGGGAAAATGCAGTTTAAAATCTTCATTGCAAATAAACCAGGAAGGGTGGACTCAACAGGTTCTTACTTCACTCTGCAGTATAGACATTTCAAAGTGACAGTGCACTGTCAAATTGTAAGAGAAGGTCTAAATAATGACAAGTAATGATACTGGTGCAGCTGCAGAGTATCAAGAGAGGACAAGGGGAAGAGTAGGTTTACAACAAGCACTGCAGCAGTGGTGGCTAATCTTTCATCTTTTCATTCAGGACCATGGACAGCTCTACTCAAACCTCTTTACTCAGTTGATCCTGTATTCACAACCACTGGCATGTGTTGATATTAATGCTTGGGTTCTGCAAGCTCACAAAGCCTTTGATCTGCTACAGGATTCAGAACGCACACATACAACCGGGACACACACACACACACACACACACACACACACACACACACACACACACACACATGTAAAGACAAGTGACTAATAGTATGTATAGCAACACAAACAAAAAGTCTATGCAAAGACAATATTCAAACAACCCCTAAACATGCTTGTTATGCATGTGCACATCACAAGTAAGTGGTTGCTCAATTTGAGCATGTCAGCAGAATATGGCAGGACAGACGGAGGCCATATTGTAGGTATGTCACAGACTGTAAAACATCATTCCACTGCAAAACACACACAGACACAGACACAGACACAGACACACACACACACAGACACGCACGCACACACACACACACACACACAAACATTTCTGTCTCAATATACAAGAAGTGGAGCAACAGTATAGGAGGTAGTTGTCTGTTCATTTTCGTAGTACAAAATAAAATAAAAAAATTAAGTGCATATAATTTCCTAATAATTGCATTTATTTTCTCTCTTTTTCACTCCACTTCATTTATATTCCGCTTTTGTGACGATAAACGATTACTTCTGTTATTTGCGGAGAGACCACTGGACGATAATACACATGTGGGCACCAGATGTCAGACTCTGACTCGCCTTGAATTCTCTTCATTTAGCATATAAATGAAAACTCGATTACTTCTGTCGCAAAAATAATATTTCATTTCCACTACCTTGATGATAAATTAGATATGGGAACCATTTTGGAATTAATCTGAGGTCTGATGATTACCACAGAATCTTGTTAAATCATTTCCAGTTGTACTTTATCCATTTTTATAACTGGCACATCTCCAAAGGAGGATTTTGTGTCACTACAAACGGAGCACTTTCCGTTTCGGAATGTTTTCTGTGTTTCGGCTCCATCTGTTTACACAATGCTGGGTGATGTGGACCATTTGTGTGTGCATGCATGTGTGTGTCTGTTTATGTGCTGCGGATCTTAGAACAGGCTCATCTGGTGGCAATGTGTCAGTGCCATTGACCCCTGTGTTCCCCATCTGGTTGGTACACACACTGAGCCAGCAGTGACAGCTGTTCAATCAGGGGACCATCACGCACAACAGACACACAAACACAGCGTCGCACATACACACACACACACACACACACACACACACACACACACACACACACACACACACACACACACACACACACACACACACACGGCATGCAGCATAATCAAAAGGCAGACTCTGGCGTGCATTCTGATACACGCATGCACAATTGCACGCATATGAGAAATTTACAGAGTGTGAAAATGGATTCCATTACTCTAACAAGCGTTGCATATTTTAATCCTATTCCATTTTCCAGATTTTTTTTAAGTGCAAATTGAACATGTGGGATGTGCCCACAGTGTTTTATTCCACAGGAAAGGCCAGGGATGTTGCGGGGGTAAATGCCGTACGATGCACAGATGAAGCAGTTCAGGCCAGAGATGTAACCTAATCACAGTTGTCTTTTTATATATTATTAAGCAGAGAGGGTGGCGGGGGGGGGGGGGGGGGGTTGGGGGGGGGGGGCTCCAAAGGGGGGGGGGGGGGGGGGTTGGCAGGGAGCGGCTCCAAAGCGGACAGGTAAAGGCAGCGATCATAACTGTGCTCATTTTCAATGGAAAAGTTAAATCTGTGTGTCATGTTGTGCAATGAATTATTGAAGGACAGTCTTCTGCTCCAGCACCAGGCGCCTAGGCCCCAATTGAGGATACACACACACACACACACACACACACACACACTGCCCCAAAGGTCTACTCTACACCTGCCTTATAAAATATACAGATCCCCCTCAAGGCAGAAGAGTTTGAAATATTAAACTGCATCACAAGGATTGTGTCCAATACGCTTTGAAGATTTTTTTTGTTGCTGCGTGTGTGTGTGTGTGTGTGTGTGTGTGAGTGAGTGAGTGACAGAGAGAGAGAGAGAGAGAGAGAGAGAGAGAGAGAGAGAGAGAGAGAGAGAGAGAGAGAGAGAGAGAGAGAGAGAGTACAGGGCATGGTTATGGGGTTAAAAGTTGACAGGACATTGTTAATATTTGATTTGAAGAAATACCACACAGCTCCAACACAAATGGGACTGAGGGAGACATCTTGGTAAAAAAGTAAGAGCTTATGACTGTTTTTACAATTATTATTATTATTTTTTCATGAGCTTTAGTTTTTTTTTTTTAATATGCCCCCAGGTCAACGAACAGCTGTAATGGATGTACATCCTCTTTTTATATACCATCCTGGTATTCCTATATAACTCGTGGATTGCAGGTTGCCATCTAATATAGCATGGCATGGTTTCCATGGTGTCAGTTGGGATGACCCAGAGAAATTATGTAAAAGTCACATTTACCCTTTAATGGACCAACATAATCTGAAAACCCACTGTCAGATCCTCCTCAGCTTGTGCCTCTTTAATCAAATCTTCAGTCTACAGCTCCCAAGAGAATATGCACCACACTTATTTGATGCCACCTGCTTGGACAGACAATGTCTGAGTTCATGCCAAGGCATGGTGCCACTTTTCAGCACATGCCAGTGACACGGATCGCCACAGTGACACGCGCCCACATGAGTGAACAGCCAGGATGATGAAGCGAAGGACTCACTGACATGGACATGTCTCAAAAGGAGATGATGAATTATTGAGTTGTTTGAGAAGCAGACAGGTGATGTTTGTCTGCACCATAGAGAAATGACAACTGTTGTTACATAACCATGTTGTTGACATTCATTCAAGTATGTGAATGAGAGAAAAGTAAGTACTTCACTTCAGTGTGATTGTTATTTAGTACAGTAAAGGCAATGCTTGTATGGGGGATTTTCTGTTTCCTTATATCATTTATCATAACTGTGTGTTCACGTCAAAGTACAAGGTTGCACAAAACACTGTGATTCCAAATACGGGTCAAGTAACAAAAAGAATGTCAATATTGGCAAAGGTTTTGATGCTTCGTTTTACTTTTGAAACTGTCCTCAAATATTCACAGATTCCATACATTAGTATTATACATTACATATAGTACTAGAGAGAAGTAGTTTTGAAACTACAATGTGGTTGTAATGTGGTCCTTAGAAATAATACGTTTATCATGTAGGATTTCAGCATTTCAGAAGACTACTTATTTTTCAATCTATCAAGGACCAATTAAAGGTCCAGTGTGTGAGATTTATTTGAAATAAGTTCCATTTCCACTGGCAAAAATTGAGTATGAAATAATAACACAGTCTTCTATGAGTGTATAATCATCTGAATTGACAAGCTGATGTTTTCATGACCTTGGATTGATCCCGTTAAATACACAGTGCATTGCATTGCATTGCATTGCAAGAGCAAGTTCTCTCTATATGAAGGTACACCACTATGTTTGTACAGTAGCTCAGAATGGACAAACTGAGGGTTGAAGGGAATTCGGCTTCGACATAACTTTACCACTAGATGTCACTCAAACCTGCTCACTAGACATTAAAATAGTGATGGTGCAGATGGCAGAGGAAGACTGGATGTGAGCACCAAACACCGTGGGAATCCAATACGCACATTCAACTCAGAGAGCCCTGTGACAACTGTATTACTCTTCACTCCGTCATTACAAGATGGGAAATAGGTGAAAGACAGACTCTGTACAATCCTCTGCATGGCACATTATTCATGTGGCGTGTAATGAGGGTGTAATACAAAATTCACGGCTAAGCCAAATCTGGTTTATTTTTAAAGGTATGTTGTGCCAGTAAAAAAAAAAAAGGCACGTTGACTCATACATAAGTAATCCCCTTCAATCAGCTTAAATGAGCTGCTAGAAGAGTGTTATTTTCTTCTGTTGAGTCGAGTCTCTCTCTGCACACACACACACACACACTCTCTCTGTCTCTCTCTCTCTCATTCTCTTTCTCTCACCGTTGCTCTCTTCCTTTCTCTTCCTCATCAATTTATAGTTTTGCTGTGTAAGCGATGTTTGGACTAGTAAGTGTAAGGGATAGTCTCACTCCTGTTGGTGGGATGGGAAGTGGAGGTCAACGACAACCACAGTGTTTATTAACACCAACCAGCAAATCTTGCATGTCCCTTTAAAATCAGGTGACCCCATGAAATCCCCAGGTTCAAAACCATTGATCGAAGTGGTTGAGATAATTTACTTTGAGCCATAAACCTTAACCTGCTGCAAGTGCGGGAGGAAAAGTAAGGGATCATCAATATTTGTTGGATTCATTGTCTGGGGATAACACAGTCTATAGGGAAACATCAGAGTGAATATATACCAGAGGTTTTGCCCATCCATCTTAGTGATTTAGATCTATACACAATATTTCACTGGTTGAGGTGAGCAGCTTGACCTGCTGGTGGCACCAGAGAGATTTACACCACAGTCAGTTGAATTCATCCACTGAACACCATTCTACAGCAAATCCATTCCATCCTAATGATCTGCACTAATGTGGTGAGCCAAGGGACTTTCAGGTTGAAACTGTTAAAAAGGATATAGCCAGCTAATTAAATTACCACATGACACTAATGAATGAGCCATGACGACACTTAACACGGATATTGTTCATCCATGTATCTATATTATGACACCAGCAAACATTTGCTGTGACCCTTGTAGAGATTGAAACCTGAGGGCAGTGGTGACCAAGTCAAAAAGACCTACCCATAATAAAAATGCTAAACATGTATATACCTTAGTATACCTTATATTTACAATATATGTTGGTGTACCTTGCATAACAGCATGGACCTGCTTGGCACAATACAATTCTGTACATTTTTGGCCATTCCCTTACTCTGATGATTTGCACTGACTAATAAATTCATTGTATTGATTGAAACTACAGCAGAGAAGAAAAAAACGTATGTTTGGTTTTATCTTTCAGAGGTTTATTAATTTTTTTTGCAAAATGCCAAGTGGTCTCTCTCCCTCCATATAAACTAAGATTACCTTTATTAATGCCACTATGGAGAAATTCGATTTTTCTATTATTCACTTACATGCTTAGTTTTATTTGTTTTACAGGCTGTAGATGCGGTTATATACACACACAAATACACACACGCCATATACAGGTATATACCTGGTGCCTTGCTCTCGAGCAGGAGGAGGGGCTGGCACCTCTCCAGCTACCAGTCCAAACTGTCACTCTCTCTCTCTCTCCCTCTATCTTAATATTAAATCTGAGTAGATTTTATTTAGCTTCTTTCCAACCCAAAAACATGACTCATGCTTATCCACACCATCTCTCCCTTATGATGTGTTTAAAACATGACACATGTGCCCTGGGGTGGGGGCAGTAGATGTAGCACTGTAACAATAATATCTTCAGACTGTGTCTGCTGTTTCAATTGGAAGTTCTTTGAAAGTATGTTGTCCAAGAATACATGTTAATAAATGCATTCTCCTCCAATGACATCAATGGGACAGCATGAGGATCGATTTTTTAAAATACTGATTACTGCTCTTTGTCAGCCCAGCTCATTTCCCCAGGAGTCCAGGCCTAGAGCACGGAGTTACGAGAGCCTTTTTCCCCCAGTAAAATATGAATTAATACCTTCTCCTCTGTAAATATTTAACACCACTTAAACTCACTGCTCCCCACCGGGTGCCTCAGCACGGAACTGTCTAGAGACTGTGGGAATGGGGTGGGTGTGGGGGGAGTAGGGGGGTGGGGGGTGGTAGGAAGATGGAACCGGGGAGCGGCACGGATTAAGATTCAATTAACTTTGCACGCTGGCTCAGTGGCATCCAGGGAAATCAGTTTGAGTGAATAAACACATCTTACTTGATGTCTCCATGTGCTGTTTGGTAAATAATGTGCAATGAATGTGTATATTTAAATATAGGAGAAGGGGAGTGTGTGTGTGTGTGTGTGTGTGTGTGAGAGAGAGAGAGAGAGAGAGAGAGAGAGAGAGAGAGAGAGAGGAGAGAGAGAGAGAGAGAGAGAGAGAGAGAGAGAGAGAGAGAGAGAGAGAGGGGCATTCTGGAAACGTCCTCTCATGAGAGCCTCGGAACAAAGTGAGCTGTGATGTGTGATTTGCAGATGGATGAGGGTCACTGCATCCATCTTCACTTCTCATTACTGGATAATGCTAATTGGAGAGGCAAGGATGGAGTGGGGTTTATGCTGCTGGTTGTATTATTCATAATGTGCATACATAAAAGAAAAAAAGAAAAACATTTCTTACGTGAAGCATCAAACATGCCAAAGGTCTGTTTCACCAAAATCGGGACTTTCTGAAACACAGCGGGAGATTCTCAAGAATCACAGCTCCGATACTGTATGAATAATGCAACGCGCAAACTCATCAGAGGAAATGGTTTGTTTACAGCACATCAACACAGGCATTGGACCTTATCACAAAAACTCTACGGAAATGAGGGATGTGACTTTGACGTTGTGCTTATTGTCAGAGGAAATCCTCAGGTTTTTTTTGTTTTATCAAGACTATGGAAGGAAAACACAAACAGAAATGCAGAGGAATGGGTTCAAGTTGTCACTGTCATCACACACACACACAAGCCAACTCATAGCAAATGGATTCCATCTACAATTGTGCAATTTACTTAGCAGACACTTTAACCAAAGTGACACACAACACAAGCAAAGAGAGGAAGACAAAGCAAATAGATTGATGTGTAAATCGGCCTAAGAAATCTCATCATTAACATATTATCGTCATAAACAACATCACAACCATCATATCTGTCTATAGGTCTATATTTGCCTATAAGAGCAGGATCAGAAACCCCTTAAGGATAAGGGCAAGCTGTGTGCGCTATTTTGGTCATTTCTAATCATGGAAAAACAAATAAAAACAATTACATTATATATTTTTTCCATTACCCTTAAAAGATGCAGTGTGTAAGACTTGTGGACTTTGAATGGTTGCATCTTGTATCCATCGCCTCACCCTCACCCTTCTGAGTATGTAGGAGAACCTATATGGTAGAGTACAGTTGTCATTAAAGCTTTCAGTACGTCCACTTTTACTACAGTAAAAACATGGTGGCCTCCATAAAGAGGACCCCCTCCTCATGTGAATACACATTAATGGGCTCATTTTAGGGGTTTTGAAAAAAAAAAAAAATTTAGGTGAGTCTAAATTTATGAAAATGTCAGTATGTAATTGTTTTGTCATATTTTTTAAAGTGACAAAACTGACCATATCGTACACACTGCACCTTTAAATGAGCTATTTAATGTATACTTACATCAGGAGCAGGTCCTCTCTACAGGACCCGCCATGTGTTTACAGTAGCTCAGAGTGGATATACTTAACATCTTTTAGGTTTTGACAACAACTGAAGACTTCCATAGGTTCTCCTGCATGCTCAGAGGGGTAATGCTGGGGTGATGGATAAAACATGCAACTCCACCTCTAGATGTCACCAAATCTTACACACAGCACCTTTAACTGCAGAGGTGTTCATGAAAGAGCTGGGTCGCACGTCTTTCACATAGACCTGACTCATGAGATGCAGGACACCACAGTTACATATCATAACAGGGCATACTAGCACACTTGCACTACCACTTTCATGTGGTGGATTCTATATCTCTTTAACTGATTTGGCCATTCTTCAGAGTTTGTCCTGGGAAAGTCAGTGCATGCATGAAAGCTCCTCCACACATGTGATGTCAAGGGTATTTCACACTGTCACAGCAGCACTGCTGAGGGAAGAAAGAGTCACTTGTAAGTGCTAATTGATAAAAAACCCTCTACTCCGGTTTCTTTGTGCCTCTGTGAAGTCGTAAAACCCACAGGGAACCCAAAAGTGGTGATTTATCTAAAAGAAATCCCAAAATAACCCGTGGAGCCCGCCTGCAGGGAGGATCACAAAAAGGGCATGTGAGAGACAGCGGGTGAGTGAGCGAGGTGGAAGAATTGTAACTCGCGACAAAGGTGGCCTCATAGTCAGCAGGCAATCTTAATTCCTGTCACTGGCGGTGGACACTGACAGCGTTGGATTTAGCTTTTCTCATCATTCTACAGAAATGAATTGGATAAACTACAAAAAGGACTCAGGTGAACGTGCACTGTTGGCCCAAATGAGGCGGTGCACTCGGACAAGGTGAGGTTTAATGAATGAAATGTCAAGATGCATCATTTACTAATCAGGCAGACCGCAACACTGCAATCCTGACAGACTGATGAGTTCTCTGGTCAATAAAGGAGAAAATACTCATCGTCATTCGCATCGTTTCCCTGCCCTGAGATCTGCTGTTGCACAAGCACAAACACCTCAATCTGAAGCCGTGTATCAATAAGCATGATTCTGATGCAGAGCAACAAGATGTGCATGAATCCATAATGATCTTGACTTATCACTGTCTGCTGCAGCAGCCTGTGACATTGTGACATCGTGATACATAAGCTCCCATTGGAAACTCAAGGCTGTCCGGAACAGGATCCACTTAGATGCTACCTTTACTCTTAGCCCACTTGTTGGCAGGGCATGGATACGATATGTCATCACCTTCTCAACTGTTGTGGCTAATGGACTGCATTTACTGACAACTGACTGTTGACAAGCACTCAGAGCCATTAACACCAGTCACCTCCACAAAGATTTTACACAGCAGCTCCATACTCACTTCACACGTTAACGCCATTGGTTACAGCCACCAGGCAAAAAAGTGTTGGGTCCATTGTTGGACACGTGGAGTGGAGGAGGAGGAGGAGGAGGAGGAGGAGGGAGGAGAGCAATCGTGTCTCCTAATTTACTTTTCATTAAACGTAGCTTCCTGTTATTGGAGCAGTGTCGCTGAAACAAAACTGGAGTCAGAGGTTACGATGCACTGAAATATACCTAGGAACAGATGTGAAAGGCAGATGCTATGGATTATTATGTTATTATGTTATGGTGTGTTTGTCAGTTACATTTACCATTAAACAAGATACATGCTGGATGAACCCGCAGGGGGATATCAAACTCATTTTAGTTCATTGGCCACATACAGCCCACTTTGATCACAAGTGGGCATAATAGTATGATAACATATAGATAACATAAATGACAGCAACTGCATGACAGCGTTATGTCCAACCCCCAGTGGACAAATTTGAAATAGCAGTTACTTTTATTGAAAAACTACCATGTATGTCCTCTCATCTGGTGGGCTGGATTGGACCCTCATGTGGGCCAATTTTGGCCCATGGGCCGTATGTTTGACACCCTTGATTTAGAACAACCCATCTGTTTTTTGAGTGTACCAGTTAAGGGTTTAGACTTATCATTATTATTAGTAGTAGTATCACTATCAATGTTATATTGTATTCTTTAACATTTTGGTCCAAGGTCAAACTGTGGAAAATTAAAAAGGAGTGAGCCCTGTGGTTGTGATTCTAATTTGCCACATGTTCATCAGTTTCAGTGACCTTATTTTATTGTCCCATATATGGATGTTTGAGTGACTGGGTGAACGTGAACAGCTGTGCTTTAAAGTGCTTTGAGAGATCTTCAAGTCTTGATACAATGCTATATAAATACAGATCATTTAACATTTACATGAAGTAGGAAAGTGAAATGGCAATACTAGACCCAATGATAATGAACATGTAAACCCTGTTCCTGAGAAAAAGTGACTAGTTCATCCCAATGACAAAACCCCAAGACATCAGTGAGACAATGTGGTTCAGGCAGTCCGGTGCAAAGAGGATTGTCCAGACCTGCACATCTGAGAAACCATTACAAAGACAGATGGCACAGCACAGGAAGGCCAACTCCTCAGGTCAGGTCTCAGCTGTTGACCTAAATCTTAAGGAAAGGGGACACTCTTTTTTTAGGTGGTAATGTTCACATCTTGGCCTCAGAGGACATACATTTTGAGAGAGGAGGGATAGAAATATATTTTGTCAAAAGTTGTTTCTCTAGAAAGTGCAACACTTAAGAACACACCGAACTCTAGTCATGGTTACAACCCACACGACAACAGGTTGGGTCTTCCACTTACTGCCTGGCGACCTCACTGACCCACCAACTGGCAGGTGGGCCAACTCACATTACGTGATGATTCAGCTTTTTTTTTTTTACATAACTCTACACAGGTGGACTCTCGAGGGCTTATGCATGTGTGACCCATTAGTTCAGGTGTGGGCAATTATATTTTCCAGTGGGGCCACATTGTTACATCAAGATTGTTATAATTCAATAAAATTATTGACAGCATCTTATTTATCTATGTATTATCAATTATTCCAGAAACCATCTTATCAAGATTTTTTAAAATGAGTACTTGTAAAATGTATGTCCGTAAAATAAATTAACATTCTGTATTAAGAAAAAGGAGTTTTACTTTATAGACAATATCAGTCCATTTGAATAAATACAAACATTTCCTTTATGCTCATAAATACAGAAAAACAATTAAAAAGGAAATTGATTTGGAAACAACTGGAGGTAGGGTTTCTAAAGTGGGACTTTTATTTTCAAGGCTAAGAAAGAGATGGGGTGCTTTGAATGGAAAGTCTGTCAAGTAAAGACACTGCATGCGGCTGTGCTTGATTGGGCTCCATCCTTGCATATAAACATCAAGCATGACAGAACCACACACACAGGAAACTGAATCGACCCTGAATTCGACCCAGAGGGCCATATTGAATGGTTTGGGCCGGATGTGGCCCGTGGGCCGTGGACTTGATGAAGGGAGAAGTTACACTTTCTGTGAAAAGCTACTTTTGTACAGCTGAAAATAGAAAAAGTCTTATGTCATATTGATCCCTAATAAAATCAGAAAAAAATAATGATGTGTATATATATATATATATATATATATATATATATATATATATATATATATATATTCAACACCGTATAATCTGGACTATAAGTCGCCCCTTTTTTTATAGTTTGGCTGGTCCTACGACTTATAGTCAGGTGCAATTTATATACCAAAATACATTAATATAAATATAAATAAATCTTTACCTAACACTGAGCGCATTGCCTCCAATGCATTTCTGCAATCAAATCTGCCTGCCCTTTTGAGTGAGCAATGCATTCTGGGTTCTTTACATTCAGTCTCACGTCCAGTGCGTAATGACATCACAGGTTTTTCACAATACACAGTCGGGTTGTTGCTCGGACATGTTTAAGAGACGGACCGTTTACTTACTGTTTGGAGAAGAAATCAATACTGAACCACGCTGCAGTTTCATCAGTTCTGCGCTGCACTGTCCATGTTCGTCTCTGTGCCTACAACAGATCTCAATCTTAATCTTCAATCTCCTGTCACGTGAGTCCTTACTGACCCCCCCACCCCCGGGGGGTGAACACAGCATATTTCCCATCATACAATGATGGGTCCCATCATACAATCAAATGTGACTTATAGTCCGGTGCCTCTCCATGACACAATCCTTTGACTGATACATCCTTTGACGGAAAATACAGTAGTTGTATTGTACCGGTACTATTTTGAAGCACATGCTGTCTTTGGATGCAATTGCCTGGACAGAAGATATTTGACTTGTAGCACTGTCCCATTGCTCATTTTCATCATCCACTTCACACAGGTTATGAGCTCTTGCTCACCGAGTTTGGCTCAGTGTTGTACTGGAGGCCCATCAGATCAGAGACAAAGCAGGAATAAAGTGCGAGGGAGCTGGGCAGAACGCTGCTGGAAGCCATTCCACTGGAGTGGAACTTGAAAAGATCCCATTATCAGATGAACAATTCAGCTACATTTCAAAGATCTCTGCTACTCTCTCGTACAATCAATATTTTGTTTTTATGGCCGTCCTGCAGTCAAAGAAGCTGAGAAGTTTGCCATATGTAAGTGTGTGTGTGTGTGCGTGTGTGTGCACAACATTGTGCGCACTTTTCTGTTTTACTTCTGCGAGCACACAACCTTATCTTTAATGTATGACCGAGAGTAATAGATAGTAAAAGATTTTCAGGATTGGCGCACAAAACTGCTTATAAGCCTCAGGTCGTGGAAAGAACGCAGTTTTACTGGGATGAATTTTCTTTTTTTTTTGAGTTGGGGGGTTCAAACCATCGCTGGTATAAACAGACGGCATGAAGATTAAAGCCGGTCCCTGGGTGATCAGGGCAGTCTCCAACTGTAGCTTGAAGATTTGCTTTTTGATGTTCTGATGTTTCCAAAATCGCTGATCTCAAATAGTATTTGCAGTGATGCTGACATTAAATGCGCCAGGCACCGGCATTGAATGCGAGCTTAGTGCCTGCAGGGCAACAGGCCTGTTCTTCTATTCTTTTTTACCCCCTTATTTATTTTACCAAAAACTGCAGTGTTTTACTTTTAAATTCTACCCTCTAATGGAAAAATCTCGGGGATCGCTCTCATTTTTAACAAAATTGCCTTTGGAAGATTACTGATCATTAATAAGGCTTTTCATTCAGTTCCATTTCATTAACGTTACAGTCATTGGCAGCCCCGCTCCTGCCAGGCCACTCGGAATTAACATAAACATCCTTGGACGGATGCCAAATGATTTGTCCCCCTCACCCTCTCTCTCTCTCTCTCTCTCTCTCTCTCTTCCTCTCTCTCACCCTGTTGTAAACGAGCCTGTGATATTCCGAGTGGAGCCCGGTGCCGTTGCCTCATCGATCGGCCAGGGCAGATTAATATCAATCGTTAGTTTTTGCCTTTTCCAGTGGCTGCGGGGAGTCAGAGGAAGTTCATTCTGTTTAGTATGCCTTTCATGAGTCCTCTGACTCCTTTGATAAGTCAGCCGGTAACAACCACAGCTGGGGGCACCAGGTTACACAAAACACCCCCCTGAACATACATACATACATACATATATATATATATATATATATATATATATATATATATATATATATATATATATATATGAGCAGCTGCAGGAGTAGATAATACGCGGCCCGCGCTACACATAAAGTGCGATGGTCACCTTCTCCTCCTTTCGTATTCAGCGCTGCACAGTGAAGGAATATTTAAGGAAATTTATGTGGCGACGTGGCCACGGCAGTTATTCTATTTATCATTGATTTCAATTTATTTTTAGCCAAAGAATGGGGGAGTTGGCTCCCAGAGAGGTGGGTGGTGAAGGATGGTAAAAGCACTACATAATACATAGTGAATGAAAATACTTTATTACAGCTGAGCCAAGCAGTCTCCCCTCCACTATGATATGTGGTGGTTCTCTGCGTCTGCTGCCAGAGGAGGCCGTGCCAAGCTCCTATCAACTGGCACCGTCTTTGAAAGTCATCCAGAAGAAAAAGTTGAGCATGCATAGCACACACTGTAAATGCGCACATATGCATGAAACACACACCCACACACACATNACACACACACACACACACACACACACACACACACACACACACACACACACACACACACACACACACACACACACACACACACACACACACTCTGTGTGTGCACGTTCAAGGCCTGGTCACAGCAACATATAAAACTACAGCACTGAAATGGAAAATTATTTTTTTTGCTAAAATCATTTGTATAAAATTCAACTTCAGGGAACTCCGACCCTCACGTTCATGTTGTCACCAATGGTAACAGACATAAGCCTGCACACACACCACTTTCATTTAAACTCTAATGCACGTAAACTAATATAAAAGTTGAGCTTTGAAAAAAAAATGTGCGACCTCTTTGAATGCATTTGAATAAATTGTGTGAATTATTCAAATCATTATCCTGTTAGCGACACAACGAGCTGGCTTACTTGACATTTAGCCAACTTCTATGAACTGTGGTGGGCAGTTAGCAGACTGCTAGCAAAGCGCACACCAGGGCAGTTTTTGCCGCCTCATCCTCAAACTGTAATTTCACTCATCGCAAAGTTATATTCACATATTCACGACGTGTCAGGACTTGAATGTCCTGTAGAGAGAAAACAGAAATAACCTTGAGGAGAAAGCTTGGCTGACTTATCAGGGAACAGTGATGTTGGCGGATGCAGTTCACCAACCAGCCCTGCAGATACTCGCCATGTGTGGACTGGAGTTACACCGAGGGGCAAACTCCGGTGCAAAAGGATGAAGCACAATAGGAAGTGAAAAAACCTGCATTTCATAGGGTGGCCACTGGGGGCTGACTCCAATCCTCATAGACTGCCATGTTAAAATGGATGAAAATGTTTAAAGCCTTGTACAAACTTCGGTTTCGGTCTCAATCACTCACATGTTTTCCTGTGACATCTGTACGGGGGTTGAATTGCTTTTAACTTGCTTATTTTTATTTTATTGACATTTGAGTCTGTGTGTGTGTGTGTGTATGTGTGTGTGTGTGTGCGTACGTGCGTCTGTGCGTGCGTGTGTGTGAGAGAGAGATACCAGTGGCTGAAGCAAGTTGTGTTTCATTAGGTCGATTGCCAATGTGGCCTGGCCTCTCTGTACCAGGAATCAACTGACATGGGTAGAAAAATGAGCTGCTTCCTTGACCAAAAACACACACACACACACATACACACACACACACACACACACACACACACCCGCACACACACAAAACACACACACACACAAAACACGGCCAGCTAAGCTTGGCAAAGAATTTTGGATAATACTAATAGCTTAGGGAGTGAGTGGTGGATTTAGGATGGAGGGAGCAGGGTCTGTGTAAGGTCCGTAATGATGCCAGCACACCGGGGAGGGGATGGTGAACGGATGAGAAGCATTTGCAGAAAATACAGATCTGGGGGACGAGAAGAAAAGTGACCGCGGGGGAAGAGGGAGAGAGGGAGGAGGGGAGCCCAGAAGAAGAAGAAAAGGAGGGCTAATTGAGGGAAATAGTAGTCCGAGTAAAGGAAATGAAGAGAAGAAACGAATGAAAAAGGAAGTAAAGCACAGATCGAAATGGAGATGGAGATTACTTTGTTAACCAATTTGCAGGGAGAGGGGGAAATACATGTTTCCGCATATCTCTGTCGGCATCACGATATGTAATTTAAAGCGATGATTTTCACTTCACTGCTGCAGAAATGTGACAATGTATATTGTTTAAAAAAAATGAAGCTTCTCTCTGTTCAGGTCAGTTTGTCTGAGAGGAAGCAGCCACAGAGGAGGGGACCGAGGCGGAGGGAAGACGGGAGGAGGACAGGAGGTCATGGAAGTGCAATTGATCACCTTTACAACCAACTATAGCGATGAATTTCTGCCTGTGATGTGCCTGCAGCCATGATGCTGCACAACACACCCGCAGAGTGAGGCTACACACACACACTCACACACACACACACACACACACACACACGGGCAGACTTGTATGTACTATGACCTCAGAGGGAATTGTATTGAGTTACACTCACTCACTTACTGATCCCAAAACCTCAACTTACCAGGAACACATGCATTCCCTTCAATATTGAATGGTTTCCATTTCCAATCTTTAAGCAAGTGAGAGGAACAGGACTGTGTTAACGAATTCACGTCGCCACAACATGAGTAATATCTACACCACAGTCACTAGCACGCACACACACAC
>JAFBJT010008129.1:57393-59837 GCA_016785325.1 Chascanopsetta lugubris
ATTTACAGCCTGTGAGAAAGAAATTCAATGTGTTGAGAGGATTTCCTGTTTCCCGTCTTCAGACTTAAGCTACTTTGGTAATGTATTACCTCTCAGGAGCACTTGTCAGATGCAATCCAGCTGAATACCCCTGCAAAATTTGCCACCTAAAATGTTATTCCACCTGAAAGTTGATAAAACGCTCTGTCAGGGAGCTGCCTGGTAATGTGGTGACAAGGTCTTTGTTTTGTCCCAATTCTGAACGTAACAAAACCAGAGTGTGACAATATCACCTGGAGCTTTTCCTTTTATGCATGAATGTAAAATGTAATACAATTTTGTGTGCGAGTTTGTGCATCCTTGCTTTTCTGTATTTTCAACTTTTAGAATGATTTTTTAAATTTTGCTTACAATCCAGACGCCAGGGTGAGTGTTGCAGTACCAGTCTTGATTCTGTACACACAGTGAGATGTCGAAGGTCAGATTGACATGTATTGATTGATTGTATTTTAAGTGCTGCCTCCGCTGCCTGTAGGTTCACATTGACAGGATGTGCACCAGAGAGAGATCACTGAGACTGCAGAGTCAAGTGTGTGGGTGGGGCCAGAATCAGGTCATTTGTTTTATTGTCTTATTTTAAGCCGGTGTGTAAAAATACAATTGACATTGTCCTGTGGGAGATTGTGGTCAATATTCTCCACCTACTGGTGAAGGGACAGGTCAGTCTCCTGTTGCCACAGTCTAGAGTTTGGCTCGGTGCACACTGATTTTGCATTATTTTTTTTAATATTTGGAAGATGAGATATGGTAACATAATTAATCAATTCTAAAAAATCATCATCCAAGTCATTTGGCCATATGAGACGACATACATGCCGTTTCACAGTGGCTCTTCCAGAGGTCTAGACCCTTCTAGTGTAATGAAAACAGTGGTTCATACAGTCAGTTGATTTTAACATTAAAAAATCAATATAATCATTTTACCATTGATTTCTGGCAAAACAAAGGAACATAATTCCACTCAAACTAACACACTGGACCTTTAAATGAGTCAAACTTCTTTGGAGTATGGTTGTGACCCTATTGTAGTGTAGTTACACGCAAATGCCACTAGATGGTATCATTAGCTGAAAGCTGTCAAAGTGTATCTTTTCCATAGGTGCAGATGTTAGTGACATCTAATAATAATGTACATGTGACATCTAACTGAACATGTAGACTAGCACTAACATATGTTCGCATTGTAAGCACAGGATTATTTGGGTCAACAATCGGCTGCGACAGTCCTCGCCATGGCAACACCCTCTCAAGTGTAAGAGGCAGCAAATCAGGTCAGAAATCACCCCAATTATTGTCCACTGAGCCGCAGCCACGAGTGGTGAAAAAAGGGTTTCAAAGCCAAGTCCAGGGTCTGAAGTTATGAAGTCTGTCCATCCTCCTCTGCATTTGGTAGAAATGCGAAAAAATAAAGATACATGAAACATGAAAAGGCCCAGAAATGTAAAAAGGTCCGTAATGACTCCCCATCACCATAACAAAGTCGTGGCAGACTGTCAGCTTGCGGTGTAACATGTTATCAGAATGGATCCTGGACCTAAAAGCTCTGCCGCTCACATTCATGACATGACATGCACATTTTTGAGCTCTTCATATCTCAAACCCACAGAGAAAATTACACCGGACGTAACCACTGTGGCAACCTGCCAAGCTGCCAAGGAGCGTTTGTAAGGTTGGCAGGTTGAGTCGGTGTCAGGTGGAGGGGCTTTGACGTAGGAGCCGTCAGGAAAGCTTCACCGCTTCACTTCCCAGAATCCGATGAGTTCAAACAGCAACTCCAGGACCGGGACGAGAGTTTCTTCAGAAAACACTGAATAACTGCAAAGTGTTTATCTCTCTTGCACGGTTGTTACCTGCTCTGACCCGCTCCCTCAGCATGTTTTATTTTGAGTGTTGGGCTGTTATTACATTTCCATGGTTATGGATATTTTGAAAGTGTCAAAGAGAACAACACTTGAAAACACTACACAGAAGACCTCCTCGGAGATTGTCGTTTCCTTTGCTCTAAAGCCTCTTGAACACATGCGCTGACCTTCAGACATTCTCCCGACGTTTTCCAGTGGGACTGAATGCGAGGATGCAGATGTCTGAGTTTGCCGTTATACGTTTTCTAAAACATTCCACGGCCCCTCCCGGGGAAACTTTGTCAAGAGGGCCAACGTGTGAACGCAAGCAGGAAAATGCACAGTGAGTGATTGGACACAAATATCTCAAAATGGCACCAACAATGATGTCAACTTTGAAGGGCAACGAGTCTCGGGAGCTCCTGGCTAATGCTAATGTCCATGTGCTGACAATAACAATGTTTGTGTCACTACCAGAGCAAGTTGACAACCTCAGGTGTGCAGAAAAGACTGTAGTTTCCTTGCGCTGTCCACTGCTCCAGCTCCTGTTTTCACACACTCTTT
>JAFBJT010008129.1:63323-76375 GCA_016785325.1 Chascanopsetta lugubris
AGTATGAGCTCGTTATCTCAGTGACTCCTCCTCCGTGGAGGCGGCCATGTTTCTACCGAGGCTCAGACGGGACAAACTTTAGTTTAGACCTGTAATGTCACTTCACCACCAGGTGTCACTAAACCCTGTGTACTCTTTACTTTGAACACACATGTACACACACGAGGACAAAATGTCCCTCACACACACACACACACACTCACACACACTGGGGATATAGTATTTTCTGCTCCCTGTGTTTTACTCTCAGGCTGGTTTGGGTTTCTCTGGTGTGTGTGTGTGTGTGTGTCTGTGTGTGTGTGTGTGTGTGTGTGTGTGATGAGGGGGGGTGGAGATACAGACGAAGGGATGTCGATCTTTCGGTCTCTCCATTTCGGGACAGGACAGGAAGTGGGCTCAACAGAGGAAACTTGACTCCCCCCCCCCCCCCCCTCAGCGCCCCCCCTTCCTCTTACTCTTTCTTGTATTCCCTCTTCCTCCCTTTGTCNNTTTCTACCTATTCACTTCTGTCTGTTCCGTTCCAGGGACCGTGTGTGTGTGTGTGTGTGTGTGTGTGTGTGTGAGAGAGAGAGAGAGAGAGAGGCCTTAAATCACATTCTCCTCACTTCCTGTGTAAATAAATCCGTGTTAAAGACGGGGCAGTGATTTCTGGACCTCGGCAGAGTCTCCCTCTCTCTCTCTCCCTCTCTCTCTCTCTCTCTCTCTCTCCCTCTCTCGCTCGCCCGGCGGTCTGATAGCTCTGGCTCATGATGAGCCTCATGTTACATTATGTGGAGTGAAGCCTCGGGTTAGGCCCGCGAGCTGTACGCCGCCGCCGCCATAACACCTCTGTGGCTTCGCTTGTGTTTTCATAAACACTGATGAAATGAAACAAAATGGCCCCGGGACGTGTTTGAATCCACCTCTCCTCCCCACATCAAGACGCGGGCTCCTCTGCCTCTGTCACCCAACACGTACCATTGGTAATCGACACGTTTCGGCCCCTAGGGGGCATCGCACCAAGCATGATGTCGATTTTGATGGCGCGTTTACACCAAGCGGCATCCTCCAGGGCTGAGGGACGAGGCTGACGGGGAAGTGGAGCGACAACTTGCAGTTCACAGAGTGGCCACTAGAGGCTGGCTCCGAAGGCGAGTGGATGCCCAGAGACCCCCGTGTGAAAATGTTCAACTTCAGAGCTGAATGAAACATGTTTATCCTTTCAGGCTTTGAAACCATGCGTCATTTAACGGCCGCGGCCTCTTGAGTGACATGTGGGCGGGCCTTCTGTGGATGCTGACCTTTTTTGGATGAACCAGGAAGTAGGAGGAGTTAAACGAGCCTCCGCAGTACTCTGCCGAAACCTCTGGGCGAAGTCACAGAGTCCATCTTTTCATACGGTCCATGGTGGAAATGTGGCTTTTCACAAATATTTTGGCCACTAGGGGGCATCACACTGATGCTGATGATCCGCTTATTCCGAACTCACGTCAGAGTTTTTGAAGCAGTGACGTAGCTAGGAGCAAATTCTCCGGAGCGAAGGGCACGAGTGACGCGAGGACGCAACATTAGCGTCGATCCCAGTCCAGTAAGATCACGGGCTACTGACGCACCTTTAATGACCTAGTGGCACAGGCTCCGCCTGGTGTCCCGGCATAGTAAGTGCAGGTCAATACACCGACACCCCCTCATCCTCTCTCTCATTTTTTACGCTTTTTACACAAAATGGTCCGTCGGACCCGACCGGAGCCTCTGGCAGCCCCGAACTTGAGCAAAGATTTCGCATGATGGGACGTTTGTAATTGGTCTCAGACGAGGCTAGCATCTTATCGAACCGGTCGCAGGTCAACCTCGGGTGCTAACGCAGTAAACATCCGTAGTTTGGTGAACCCACACCCGGCGGCGGCGGCGTTGACTCCTCCAGAGTTTCCAAACAGCGGGACATAATCTGAATTCACCACGTTGTGAACAAACAGAACTCCGAACAGTCTCTGAACCTCTGCCCCGCCCCCTCCTCCTCTTCCTTTCCCCTTTTTTCTCTCTCCAGCTCCGAGGGTCCTGACCTCTTAGTTTTACCACATGTACAAACACACACACACACACACACACACACACACACGCAGACGCCAACACTGGGAAAAATAAAGAAACAGCATGTCAGCAAAAGGCAGTGTATTTCACCACAGAGCTCGGAGCCAAGGCAGCGGGAAACAAAGAATAACAGCAGAGGACCTCCCTCTCTCTCTTCATCCTGCTCGCCCTCTCTATTTATTTATTTGTTTCTCCGCCTCTCTTCCTTCTTCTTCTTCTTCTTCTTCTTCTTCTCACCGCCCTCCCAGACGTTTTCCGTTCTGGTTGTTTTTCACTTGGATACATCCAGTGCAATGACGACGCAAACAAAAACAAAAACAAAAACAAAAACAAAACAAAACGGTGCGAGCCGGAAAAAGTTAGTTAGTTGGTTACAGCAACGTTACAGTGACAGTGATACTGTTTGTTTGTATTGTAAAGGTTAACACACAGTGTCAGGAAGATACTTTACACAGTACTATGTACAGGGACACACACACACACACACACACACACACACACACACGCCAACAGTTTGATACACTTTGATAATAACCAGGCATGTGGAAGTGCTCAGGAGGCGACTCGTTCCCCTCGGGGGTTGTTTGGCGTTAATAAGTCGGGGGGTGGGGGTGGGGGGGGAGGAGCAGTCCAGCTGTTTCCTACGGCTGCGTACCAAAATGCTGATTCGACATTATTTCACAAAAAGATAAACAAAAGAAAACAAAAAAACCCCAAAATAAAATACAGACTGTGATTGGCTCATTTCAAAACCTCAACGTTCAGCCACCGGTAAGAATCAGTGCACAGGAAAAGTAGCATGTAACCATAGCAACAGTGCTACGCTACTTGCTAACAATAGTGATTATTATGGATAGTGATTAATCCCTTGTTAATTGTTTTGATTATTTCGAATTTGGCTTTTTAAAGTATTTTCATGGCCACTTGGGGGCAGCGCAACTCGTTACGAAGACACCACACAAGTTGATCTTAAACTGTATGAAACGACATGCAAAGATGCGACTAGATGATAGTTTACTTTGGTTTTGCCCAGCATATATTATATGTTTATTATACGGAAATATTGAATTTTGACGATGGCAAAAAAACTAGCATGATGCGGCGGCGTGAGAGCGTCAGATAGAAGCTAGCATCGACGTTAGCTAGCATCATTAGGACACAGCTCCTGAAGGATATCGTGAAATTCACCTGACTGTGTGCACGACCATGTTGTTTGGTAATTCTCCACATGGGGGCGCTGAATTTGTGTTTATGATGCGCGATGCAGGAAATGCAAAGTCATGTTTTGATCGATCGCAGACTTATGAAATGAAACATTGTTGAAATGCTCATGTGTCAGATGAGCACATTTGTTTTTGTTTTTTTCAGTAGTCGCAGCCATTTTCATCCTTTAGGTTCCCTCTTATCTCTGCTTTGGTCTCCACCGACTTTTCTCTGAAGGAAACATCAAGTTCTTGACTCGCTAAATACTGTAAAATGGTTTTACAGGGTCTTTTAAATAATCAAAAGCTGGAAGAAACTGAAACGCGTTCCCGTATGAGCTTCATACATGTTAATTTAGGTCAAATTTAAATATCCGCTAGCAGATTAGTTTCTCTTATATCTTACACACTGGGCCTTTAAAATGTATTGTTAAAAGTATTTCTGATAATTAAATATACTTTAGTCGTCGTTAGAGTTCCGACTCTCTCATTTTCACAAATAATAAAAATGTACAAATTGAAATAAAAATGTAAATAGGAACAAGTGTGGGTCGGGTCACTGGTCTGATCCCAACGGCTTCGGGCGAGCGCGGATTTGACTTTGACGGTTAACGGGTCGGGTCTGAGTTTGAGCTTTGAGGGCACAGATTGGGATTGGGATTCAGTGGGAGCTCCACCTAGTGTTAAAATGAAGAAGTACACTACCGTCAAGTGCACCTTTCGTGTGTGGGCCACATTCCATCATATTTTCAGAATTTGATGGGCCAACGTAAAATGGACCAAGGGCCACAGATTGGACAACCCTGATCTAAGCTCTATGCTGGGACCTGCATCGACTGTCAGGCAGATGTTCTCCTCGTGATGTTTCCGTTCAATCGGTCGACCGATGGTTCAATCTAAGGAAACCGAGTTTGATAACTCTCTTTGAAGTGTCGTCGAAGTAGAAATGATCAGATCAAGTGGTGGAGAAGATCCCACTGTGCAGGATTTAGACGGACTCCGCATGTTTTCGCTCAGTCGGGCTCGTTTCGTTCACCCTGGCCGCTGCAGCCGGGACTGAATCCAACACCGGAGCCAGAAACAGGGCAGAGGAAGGGGGGGGGGGGGGGGGGGGGAGGCATGGGGTGGAGTCATCGACAGTTCAGTCATTTTCTGTTGTTCCCGTCGCGTTCACAGGACAAAGGAGCGAGTTGTAACAGAGGAGGCTCGCGGGATCTTCCTGGGGTCAAGTCTGGGCTGTTGTGGTCACATTTATAACGAGAGAAAGGCATCAGGATGGAAATGAACCATAGTTCGTATGTGTGTGTGTTTCTTTAAACCGCGGCCAGTCTCTAATTTTCCCGTCTACTGTTTCCCTTGGAGAGGAACAATCGGACTATTGTGCCAGACAGACAGACAGACAGATAGACAGATAGACAGACCGACAGACAGACAGACGAAGAGACGATGGGGGCGGTGGAACAAAAACATGGATTTGAACTCGTTATCTGCAGCTGTTCATCGCTCATACGACCGAAGAAGCATGAGGAGAGGGAAAGTAACAGACACAAGATCATTGACCGGAACGCTGGTCTTGTGCAACCTTATCACGTAACGCAGCATATGACCAGCAGGGGGAACAAATCCCAACCCTCTTCATCACATGTACGTTAGGATGAGGCCTTTGCTTCCAAACCACAGGGACAAACATGAGCATGAGTCAACGTATCAAAACCGCGATGTTGATTGTTAAAGGTGCAGTGTGTAAGATTTCGCTCATTTTTGTCACTTCTAAAGAGAATACAAAACTATTACATACTGACATGTTAATGAATTTATTGTCGCCTAAATATTTTTTTCCCCTCATTACCTTTAATTGAGCCCATGAATGTATATCTACACAAGGAGCGGCTCCTCTCTACGGAGGCCGCCATGTTTTTACAGTGGCCCAGAGTGGACGTACTAAACATCTATTGAGTTTTAAGGGGGTGGGGTGAGGTGATGGATACAACATTCAACTTCACCTCTAGAGGTCACCAAATCTCACACACTGCACCTTTAAGATAAGAAATCTATTTTCCATATCCTTAACTTAAAGTCACACGGACACTTAAACACATTCAACTACGAGAAATATGAATGACGCCAATTCCCAAGCAAATTCTTCAAGCCCATTGTGAGATATGAACCTTTCTATTGCCCCCTAGTGGCCAACTGGCAATTTGCACGTTCTTTCTGAGGACCGTCCTTCCTGGAGAACCATCAAGAGAACTTAAAGCTCGTAAGTTGTTATTCTTACAACTCCAACATGGAAACATTTGAAAAGACGTGCCTGAGATTGTGAAACAGCATCGAGCAAATTTTGAGATTAAACCATTTGTAGTGACCCCTAGTGGCCAACCGAAGATTTGAATTGTCCTTCTGAAGACTGTCCTTCCGCTAAAACCCTCTCGAGCGCCTAAGTCGTCATTCTAACGAATCCGACACGGAGACATCTGAATCCTGACAAACTCCATCCATTACAATATTAAATTAATCCACATTTGTATTGCCCCCAAGTGACCAACCGATGCAAAATTCATGACACAGCTAAACCAGATTTTAAGTCTGTATTTCGAACAGTTTGCCCCACGTATCCATAATTCACTTTGAGTGACAGCTCCTTAACAGTCTTTTTACGGTTTCCAAATTATGTCACACTTCCTGTTTCCATGGCTAACCACAGGAAGTCCGTCCTTGCTCTTAAACCTTCGAGAAATGTTAGCACATTTTTTTTTTTGATAACCACTTTCTCGTAGCGACGCTCTTTGCAGTTTTTGATCCTCTGACCGATGCTCATGCCGTCCCCTGTCCCCTACAACCCTAACAGAGATCATGCAACTTCCTCATGAGATTGAACAAAAGCCTCTTTGATACGTAGCGCCCCCTAGAGACAGAACGGTGCGGAATCCTGGAGGTCCAAAGTTGCGCAACGTCAGTTTGAACTCCTTCCTCCTGCCTGCTTTGGCCGTAACTTCAGTTAGACTGGGTTTAGTGACAGTTTGTCAATATTTACATCGGAGAAAGAGAACACTTTCAGTGCTCACGTCATGTGGTCGGTGCTTTCCTCTTGTTCCTTCTCCACACGTGTGTTAAGAACACTCGAGTGCTACGAAGTGGGAGAAAGTGACTCTCTGTCTCTCCAGCATACACATTTTTACAGGTTACACAAACGCGGGGTCTCCGTGACCCTCACGCTCGTCCACGGGGGCCGAGAGTTTCCCGCTTCCACAGGTTCGAGAGTTGGCTTAGATCCACTCTGCGGGTCAAACTCCACGGGTGGGGCCGAGGTCGACCCGAGTTCACAGTTTACGGTCGGAGGACGCCGCCGAGTGCGAAGGCGTGAAGGTCACTGCAGCATGATGTCTTTGAGGTTCTCCTGCAGGATGGTGTCCTTGACGGCGTGGAAGACGAAGCGAATGTTCTCGGTGTCCACCGCCGTGGTGAAGTGGTGGAAGAGCGGCTTCCCTCGGTTCCTCCTCTTGCGACTGAACGACTGCACCAGAAACGCCTGCGAGGAGAAAGAGCGAGAGTTAAGAAAGTTTAGGAAAAATTCGTTTACGAGAAGCCTCGATTCTAAAGTCTGGAGGACGACCGGGTTCCTACTGTGAATGAGTCATATCCTGCTTTTCCTATGTTTCCATGGATGTTCTGTGTCTGTAGGAGTGGTCTCTATTTAAAGTTCAAAGATAGGGGGCGCTCTTGATCACAGAAAACACTTTCAGAGGCTGAAATGCTCATCTTGGACTTTCAATCTATCTTCTTGTCTATTTTCAACCGTTTATCCAGTAATCTGGGTCACGGGGTATTTCTACCAGTACACGTACGGCCATGGGGATTTGAACCAGTGACCTTTGCATTCAAAGGTGACTGCTCTAACCACTGAGCCACTACTCACACTCAGCTCTACCTGTGCTCCGCCTCTTTGCCCGGTTTTGGATGAACCAGGAAGTAGGAGGACATTTGCGAAAAGTGGACCGCCCACTACGAGCCTCTGAAGCTCTCCCCAGAAAGTTATGGGTGACATCACGGACACTTCCGTCCATCGTCCACAGTCTATAAACGGTACCAACCCTTAAGTCCAACTCCCGAAGGTTCCCTCACGTGCAGGTCCACTACGCCGAGAACCTCGTGTCACTAAATGCGGAACAGGAAAACCTCTTTGATGACTTCCCACAATAGCCTGTTTCATTCTAACCAAACACAGAGCCGACCAGCGGGAGAAGGTCTCCGCTCCATGTTGTGTAATACACAGGACCATGGGACACTATGGGATGCTTTGAACACAGGAAGGACCCCCGCTGCGCGTGCCGTACCTGTACGTCCTCTAGCCGGCGGGGGTCCCCTCTGAACTCCGGGAAGTTCTTGCGGATGTCCACCGTGCGGATCTTCTCCACCAGCAGGTCGGTCTTGTTGAGGAAGAGGATGATGGACACGTTGAGGAAGAGCTTGTTGTTGACGATGGTCTCGAAGATGTTCATGCTCTCCACCAGGCGGTTTGTCCGGCGATCCTCCATCAAGACCTGGACACACACACACACACACACACACACACACACACAGACACACACACACACACACACACACAGACAAAGTGTTTTTGGGTTTATCTGCACAAATTAAGGATTCATTCGTAATCATATGACTCAGGATGTGAACTGCAGCTACAGTCAGGTCTCCTCGGCCCGCCACAAAGGGAGCCTTGTGCTAATCTCAACAAATTCTCCGTCTCTGTTTCTTGTCCATTCTTTGTGATTCTCAGACCCAAGAGAATAATGATGGGACTTGTCTGACTACAGCGTCTTAAAACCCCTGCATCAGCGTTATGTGACCTGCGCCGGCCTCGTGGGCGTCTGGTGCCCCCTTTTCCACCAAACGGGTTCCAGTGCTCATTCGGTGCGGTCGTCACGTGAAGGAGTGAGTAGGTTCGCCCCCCGCCCCGCCGCCCCCCCCCCCGCACCTCGTAAGAACATGTTGGTCTTTCCACAGGCAAGACCCAAAGTCAGAGCCACGTCATTACGTCATCGTACATGACGTCGAATACTGCGGAGTTTTGCCTGCCCGTACACCAGCATGGAGTTGGTGTCTGGTTAGGCACCTGTTTTGAGAGGCGGAGCCGGTTCCGGCTCCGGCGGTGGAAACACAAAGAACCGGCGCCAAGTCGGACAAAATCCCCGAACTAGCCCAGGAGGAACCTGTTTGGCGGAAAAGGGGCGTGTGCGCGTGGGTGTGAGCTGGAACGATTCCTGTACCTGGTCGTACTCGGACGACGACACCATGAAGAGAATGGACGTGATCCCGTCGAAACACTGAAACCACTTCTGCCTCTGCGACCTCTGACCCCCCACGTCCACCATCTTGAAAGGAATCTTCTTGATGACGAAGTCGTGCTCCACGATTCCTTTGGTCGCCTTCCTCGCGAACAGGATGTCCTGCTTGCTCGGGATGTAGCTCTGACAATGGGAGAGACGATCGCGTTACATGCGCGGTTAAGCGCACGGGTACTGGTCATAGCTCTGGTTATCGCTAAGCTAGGTCGTTTTATCCGGACTTCCGTCCTCGTCCCCGAAAACAAGGGAATGGATTTATTGACGGGAGTGGGTCCCGCTCAGGCTGTAAGACGACCCCTTTGATATTGTTAGTGTTTGACCTCCACCAGCCGATCTATTACGCTACAGATGGAAAATATATACACAGACAAGCTAGCTGTGGTTAGCTAGCAGCAAAGTGGCACATGGCTGTGAAGTGGGCACATGTTGTTTGCTTTGCTTATTGTACACATGAGATACACACTGTCCTTGTGGTGTTATCCAAAGGCAGACGCTGTTATTATTTGTATGCTAGCATTTAATGCTATTTCAGGCCCGCGAGAGCATTTTATGTGGCCCGTGAGAGCTTGAAGGCAAATGATTGGTCTAAAAATAAAAGTCTAAATCATAGATTGCCCTTGAACTCCAGTTAATTACACATGCCTCTTTTTATGTGTAGCAATATATTCAGTGTGTTTACATTTTCACTCGTATGTAAATGCACAATATTTGTACCGTGAATAAATGATAATCAAGTATAAAGACAGTTATTTTACAATATGTTTAGTAGTGATCACATTTAGTCCCACAAGTGAGACCAGCCTCTTGAGTGTATATATTATCAACATAATATACTAGTATTATCTTTTATAGCAAAATGTATATAATATTGGATAATTATTAATTGCTATTATTGTTATTGTTGTTATTATTGTTATTTCATCATAATGTTTATAATTCCAATGTTTACCAATATATGATCAAATCAATGAATAATTAACCTAATGATAGTCCTTATTACTCTATTAGTAATAGTACTGGTCGTTGATAACCCTCAAAAAAATTGTATCCTGTTGCAGTACCACTTTTGGCCACTGTCGCTTTTACTTCAGAGCTCAGCACACTTCCTGTGGTAGTAGTTAAAAGAGACTGAAAAAGGAAAGTTATGTGTTATCTGAAACAGTGAAGCACAAAAAAAAAAAAATGTTGACGTCATTTCACCAAATAAAACAAACGCCTCCGGTAAACGGTTGAACTTTGACTCACCAGTTGTCCGATGCGATCCAAGTTATCCAGGAAGTATTTGACTGACTCGCTCTGCGGACAGGAAGAGACGAGAGAGGGGGCAAGAAAAAAAAAAAAAATCCGTTACAGCTGGAAAGGAAACTGAGTCATCCTATTCCACATAAACACAGTTTGAAAGATAAATCACCCCATTAACCCACTTAATCGGATCATTTGAACGGCTTCATTTCTTGCCTTTTCTCTCTCCTCCCCTTTGAGGCGGTGGCACAGCGGGTCGCTGATCCAATAAAACGTCGACCGGCGCAGCGGCGAACATGTGACCGGGCGCAATCCTATCATTTCTGAACGCACTCTGGCACCTGTGAGGCAGCTGTTGCCGGGCGGACCTGATCACGATCGCCGTGTTCTGAATGCAAGTGCCTGGACCGAGGGGGGTCTCCACTCTTACACGAGCGGATCATGACTGACTCTCTGTGTTTACGCGAGTCATGTTTTCAGCGCCGTGTCAGCGCTAATCACGTCTACTGTCCAAAACGCCACTCAGACCCCGACTTGACTCTTTGACTCCGTAAACACTTATTAAAGCTGCGCATATCAATATCATCTGGATCGTAAACTTAGCGCCGCGGTGACAACTGTTTACATGTGCGCGCGGTTACGCAACGATGAATCATGGGATATGTCGGGCCAAGACTTTGATTTGAAGTGTTCTGTGGATTGGAATTGTCTCGTCACATCACGCTGACATCACCGCTCTGCCATTTGTTTTTTTCCAAATAAGGCCAATTACTAGTGCTGATTGAGCTTAAAGGTGCAGTGTGTACGATTTCGGCCATTCTTGTCTTAAATCTTAAATCTTGTCTAAAAATCCTGAATGTTCAGAAGTTGAGGGTGAGGTGATGGATACAACACGCAACTTCACCTCTAGAGGTCACCACATCTTACACACTGCACCTTTAAACTCAAACTTTTTAAAACTCAAAACAACCCTCTGGAACGAATTCAGTTTGAGTTTTGAGGAATCACCTTATTATAAATGAAAAAAAAAGGCAGATTCAAGACGCATTTTGTCTCAGGAAGTTGTTGTTATGAACCCCCCCCCCCCCCGTTCACCATTTGAACAGGGCTGCTCTAAATCGTACACACTGCACCTTTAAGTCCAAAATCCGCTCATTTGTTAGCTCCATATTTGGTCTCAACCAACGTAGCAGCTCGTGTTGACTGTGCAGTTGTTGCTCGTGTCTGTCTGTGGTTTGTTGATGATAAGGTTGTGTACTCTGAGTATTTTTTTTACTGGAGCTGTACTTCCATAGTTACTGCTGTACTTCCATAGTTACTGCTGTACTTCCATAGTTACTGCTGTACTTCCATAGTTACTGCTGTACGTCCATCAGCAGTAACGGAACATCACGGCGTTCTGACCGACAGCTGATGGACGAGCCAGCGGCCGCACACGCGGCTGATTCTCCGCGGCGCCTCTCCGCCGCAAAGCTCACGATGTCACTTCCAGTTCCCGAAGCCGCGTTTTTATGAAAATACCAATGACAGCCACTTACGGGCTTCATCTCCGTTCATTCCGTTTTCCTGCGGCTGGAAAACAAATGAACGCTGAGTCGTCATCCGTCACCCGCCGGTATAAAGTCCTTCGGTCTCCGTCAATGCCGCTCGCTGTTGTGAAGTGGTAATGCGGTTTGAGCGCAGCCCGATGGACACGGTAATGGATTACACGCGGCTTAAGGAGGTTTGAAGAGGCCGCTGATTGATTCTGTAGGGTGCCGACGCTACTCGCAGTTTCCCGAAAAGGGGGCGGGGCTTGATGTGATGCCGCCTTCGCGTCAAGGCAAGGCTTCTCTCCAGTTGGAAAAACGATGTTTCTGTGAGAGTGCGATCACCTGAGAGTATGAATAGTTGTATTCATTCATGTAGAACGAGCCCCTTATGTTTACGCCTGAGGCAGGTCCTCTGTTCGGAGGCGGCCATTTTTTTATTTTTTTTTTACGGTTGCCTAGAGTGAAAAGATCAAACATCTTTTGAGTCTGAATGATATCAAGAGGCTACAACACCAAGGGTTTATTTATAAGTGTGTATTAAAATTAAATATGACCCATTTCTAAAAATCATTGAAACTCAGATGTCTTGCCTCCTCCCTCCGTCACGGGAACATACAACACACACACACACACACACACACACACACACACACACACACAGGAAACAGCTGTGTGTGTGAAAACAGTGGGGAGAGGCATGATGGGGGAGGGAGGGATTAGCGAGTCAGACAGAACCGAGTTACAAAGTCATTTTAGCAGTACCATGACACACACACACACACACACACACACACACACACACACACACTACAATACAGCATTGTCTCTCTTTAAACTTTTTCCAGGCTGTGATTTGCGGTTTCTGTCACTCCAACTAAAACTTTTTTCATGTTTCAGGCTGCTAACATTGTGTGTGTGTGTGTGTGTGTGTGTGTGTGTGTGTGTTGTGCGACGACCAGGAAACGTGACCCCTGTGCGCGGGTGAGACGCGACCCCATGACCCCTGCCGCTGACCTAATAGTGTCACTGCAGTATAGGAGACAAAGCCAGACGCTGGGATTGGCTGAGCGGCCCGAGAACGAGTGGAGGGGGTGGAGTCAGAGGGAAGAGCAGGGAGAGGGGGAATTCCCAGAGATGTGGGGATATGCAAACACACACACACACACACACACACACACAGGTCTGTTGAACGGACATTAACTGCCATCAGCAGAAATGAAACAGTCGTATCATTCATCCAGTGGAAGCATCAAGGAGACTTCATAATAAACTATTGTTTACACTTTAAGTGCCTCATAATGCAAATCCACATGTGGTTAAGTTGAATAATACAACTATAGTGAGTTTGTGTGTGTGTGTGTGTGTGTGTGTGTGTGTGTGTGTGTGTGTGTGTGTGTGTGTGTGTGTGTGTGTGTGTGTGTGTGTGTGAGTGTGTGTGTGTGTGCTGAACAAGGCTGGAGGAATGTCTCCATTCATGGCTTGTATGGGCAGATTAGAAGCTTTATTATGGCACAGACCTGAATAAGCTCACACTCTCTGTTGTAAGTTTGTGTGTGTGTGGCAACAGGTATATGCGTCACTTTCATTGTGTGTGTGTGTGTGTGTATGTGTGTGTGTGTGTGTGTGTGTGTGTGTGTGTGTGTGTGTGTGTGTGTGTG
>JAFBJT010008129.1:76434-91714 GCA_016785325.1 Chascanopsetta lugubris
TGTGTGTGTGTGTGTGTGTGTGTGTGTGTGTGTGTGTGTGTGTGTGTGTGTGTGTGTGTGTGTGTGAGTAATGACCCAGGGCGGTGACCGACAATTCTTTTGATTATTGAATAATCAATTGGTGGTTACTTATCTATCTATCGAATCACAGTTTGCCAGATTGAGTGTTGACACATTGAAACTGATTGATTAGTTTTCATCTTCTGTTCTGAGGTACATCACTGGGAAAGTTACAGAGTTTTGGAATCAAAACACATTTAAATATCGGATAAAAAGTAAACGTGCCCATTATGCAAAATGTATTGATTGTTCAGTGTAATGTTTTTTTTCATCTATTATCTTGAACATACGACTTACATGTTGCAGCTATAAAAGGTTTGTTTACGTTATATGATACTATTCATTTCAATATAATTGTTAACTCTAAAATAACAGATCATTGTTACATTTGTTTCTTATCGGTTAGAACCTGGAATAATTCGATTGATTATTCATTCGATTCATTGACAACATGTGTTCATCATCATTGTGCTGTACATGTTGCAACGACACAGACATTTTGATTTATACATATTTCACTCGGACTGGAGTGACCACAGCTGAATAATACATTAGCGCACGTAAACAGTGGCATCAAATGAGAAGAGCACAGTTCTATAAATCAGTGTTTAAATGCAGCTTCAGAGTCCGTGTGTTTACGCGGCGGCGCTGTCACGCCCAAACACAAAGACAGGGCTGCGCTGGACTAAAGCTTTTCCTGCTGTAAACACTCACAGATACAATAACACGGCGCGGTCCAACCAGGAAGTGAACGTCTCATCTCCGCTCGCGTTTCCCCGTCTTCGTCAACGTTTCGTCCTCTGAACTTAACGCTCGGGACGCGAGTGCTTCTGAAAACAGCGGCCTCCCTTCACCGACCCAGCGTGATATACAGCCTTGTTTTGGTGGCGCAGAGGCCCCGCCCACCTCTCGCTGTTTATGTCCTATGTCCAACTATGTGTTATCTGGGTGTGGTGCTGGGAACACAGATGATTGGCGGGTAAACAAGATCCTCACATGTGCTCACTGTCAGCGTATTCCTCTGTCGGTGTCTCTGCTCCTTCACTCCCTGTTCACTCCCTCAAGACCTGCTCTCATTTCTCTGAAATCGTCCAAAAGGGGGCGGGGCTAGGAGAGCACAGCTGTCAAAGTTAGTCGAGGCCGACTTTCTCCAGAACTCTGGATAACGTCCAAGTGAGACCTTGTGAGAATACAGCAGTCTTTTCTTTTTTTCTTTTTTTTTTGCTTCAACCAGACATGTACGCAAAATAAAAAAGTAACGAAAGTTAAAAAATTTTTACAAAAAATAACAACGTAAAAAAAATGCAGTGCATATGCCAGGTCATTAGGTGGCAGTGTGACTTTCTCAGCAAAGCCCTCTCGCGTTGGTTGTTGATGGAATTAAAGGTGTAGTGTGTCCGATTTTTGTCATTTTTGTGACTTCTGAAAATATTACAAAACAATAACATGCCGACATTTTCATGAATTTATAATCACCTACATGTTTAATTTCTTTCCCATGACCCTAAAATGAGCCCATGAATGTATATTTTCATGAGGAGTGGCTCCTCTCTACGGAGGCGGCCATGTTTTTGCCATAGTAAAAAAGTGGACGGTGCTAAACATATTTTGATGTCATGATGACATATGAGGTCGACCACATTCTCCTGCCTGTTGAGAAAGGTGGGGGTGAGGTGATGGACACAACATGCAACTTCGCCTCTAGAGGTCACCAAATGTTACACACTGCACCTTTAAGCATATTTAATTATTAGACATAATTTCCTGATTTTTTTTTTTTTTTTCACTTAACGTGGCCTGGACTTTGTGTATTTCCCTGTCTGGGCCCTCAATCCAAAGAGTTTGTACGCCCCTGTGACATAATGGAGATGCTTCCGAACCCTAAATGCCTGTGGATCCCCACTGCTGCTGTTTTCACACCGAGCGCCTGCAGGACCCAGTCGATCATACGTGACGAAGGTGGAAACATGGCGTGTTCAAATCAACAGTACAATCTGTCCGTGTTTTGGCCTCGGCCGAGTTGCAGCAGAATGTTTTTGGAGACTTCCGCGAACATCTGAAGCCGCTGGTGTCTGTGCGTCCCTCGGCCCGAGCTCCCCTCCCCCCTCTCCTCTGTCTGTTCTTCTCTCACTTTCCACTCCCTTCCTCTCATCCAACAACTCCCTCCGCTTGGTTCCTCCCTCTTCCTCTTGTCTTGCCCCGTGGCTCTGCTCCAGCTGTGCCTGGGAAAAGCTGACAATGGTATCCCCGGAAAACCTCCCCGAGTCGGGAGAGTCAGAGCGAAGAAGAGGAAGAAGAAGAAGAAGAAGAAAAGGAAGAAGAAGAAGTAGAAGAAGTAGAAGAGGAAGATCTAATGTAGAACATTCTCTCCACTTTGTTTTTCTTACTTGGAAGGATAAAGTCTGGTGTCGCTCTGGTGTAATTTATCGTCATCAAAAGCCAAGAAAGATCTTTCGCAGGAGGTGTTAAAGGTGCAGTGAGTAAGATGGGGTGACCTCTAGAGGCGGGGTTGCACGTTGTATCCCTCACCTCACCCTCACTCTTCTGAACATGCAGGAGAACCTGTGGTCGACTTCAGTCGTCATTCAAACTCAAAAGATTCACTTTTACTACTTAAAAAACATGATCAATTGTTTTGTAATATTTTCAGAAATGACAAAAATGATCCCAAATCTTTGGTAAATCCACTCTGAGCGATTGTAAATATACATTAAAGGGCTCGTTTTAGGGTTATGTAAAAAAACAAGTCATACATTGGGGTGGTTCTACATTTGTACAAATGTCCCTATAATTGTTGTGTAATTATATTTGTAGATAGGCTTGACAAAGAAATGAGCGAGATCTTTCACACTGCACCTTTTAAACGTCCAGTTTTGAAAAAACATGGCGAGTCATTTCCGAGAAAAGCCAGATCCAGTCATTTTTAGAAAATAGGAAGGGAGCAGGAACACGCTGTGCATTTCTCCTCGCTATTTTCAGTGGCGGACGGAGCCACCGGGGAATCACTGTTTTCCTTCTTTTTTTTCTTTGCCCCTCCACCTCTTATTTCTCATAATTGTGTCAATTCCGACTCGGACCCTCGCAACAATGCGCAGGCATCGGGCCGCGAGACTCATTTCATTTCCAAATGAAGTCAAACAGTCTTTGGTCGCGGCAAACACCGGCAGCCGCGGTGGAGGGTGAACAGATCTACAGAGCAGGCAAAGCGCCGGGTCCCGGAGCAGCTGCCGCCAAACCTCTTCCTCATCGACGCGCCGTTTGTTTACGTGTTTGCGGCCGAGCAGGAAGAGGCGGCCGCGCACGCGCAGGCTCGCTGTCGGATCCCCGGGTCGGTTCAGAAAAGGGGGCGGGGCTCAGTGAAAGGGTCAGCTGTCCGTGTCATCCGGCCACACGCATGACCTCAAAAGCCCCTCAGGAATGTTTAAAAAAAAAAAAAGATATTTCCTGATCTTTGTCGACACCGAGTCGTATATAGTCCAGATGATAAGTCGTAGAAGTTCATTGCCGTTGCGCAAGAGGTGTTTGTTGTGATCGGGGTTGGGCGTGTTACTTTCGAAAAGTAACTAGTTGTAGTTACTTCTGCCAAAAAGTTACTCATTTAGCAACAAGCTACATTATCATTAAAGTAACTAGTTACCAGGGATGGTCGTGTTACTTCTTAAAATGTTCAAATATGTCAAAGTATTTGGCCCCGCCCCCTTAAATGGAACTTTGAATTCAACTCTCATGTCACGTCATCTTCTGCAGTGATCTGGGTCTCGGGGGGATTTCTACCAGTACACACGGCGCCATTGGGGGGGGGGTGTATCGGTGTCAGGGCCGGTGACACGGCCCAAGTGGGATTTGAACCCGTGACCTTTGTTTTCAAAGGCGACCGCTCTAACTACTGGGCCGCTCTCGTCCCCAAATTCAACTGTGTGTTTCATTTATTTCTCATCAAAATGAACGTTAAATATGTTGAATGGATGAAACGGACACGTCAGAGAAAACTTTATCCACAGAAAACTTTGTTCGCTCCTCGACACTATTTTGGACGTCGCTGTGGGACAATGTGAGACATCAACAACATTCAAACACTCGTACTCCTGATGAGTGAAAAGTCCCGTTTGTACTTCCTGTGTAAAAACTCGACCTTCACATCGTCTGAAAGGAAATCTCCAGACGCCATCGCTTCGTCTTTACAACCGTTCTCTCACCGCTAAACCAACAACAACAACAACAACAACAACTCAAAGTAGAAGTTCTACCTTGTCGTCCGTCCACACGGACGCCTCCTTTCTCACTCGCATACTCTTTGCCGCTATCGTCAAATTCTTCTTCTGCCCTTCTTCTGGTGTTTGTTTACATCCGGAGAGTTTGTCGCGCCGGCCTCATGTCTTCTTCTTTGTTTTGGGTGTGCGAGTCTGTGGCAGCGTTAACAGCGCCCGAGTAGCAGCGACAGATCTAATCCCAGACCAGATACTGAAATGGCACAAATTGATTTTCAGATTTCCGTTTCCATGGAGCTCAGTAAACATCCGACCCCGAGTCACGTCAGCGCTTAACGTTCGACTGGAGAGGTGAACTGAGCAAACCGACAAAAGAACAGAATGGAGATTCAGTCGCTCGCATACAACTTGTGTTTAAATGTAGTTACAGCTGGTGTGTGTGTGTGTGTGTGTGTGTGTGTGTGTGGGACTGAATCAAAATAAACAGTGACCCAGTGCAATACTGTGACTCAGTGATGTGTTTTTAATAGTTTTTTTGTACCACAGTGGAGCTCTGTGACACAGAGGAATAAACTGTGTGACACACACATACGCACACACACAGACACACACACACACACACGTACGTTGGCTTCACTGTTGGTTTTGCTGGTTTCCTGGGATTGGCTGTGACGGGAGTGTGAGGCAGAGTGATGTGTGCAGGTCTGTGCAGCTGTCGCATACTCGCTTTATCACACACTGACTCCAGATAAGACAAGGCAGTCTGACCCAGAGCAGTACACTGACATCACACACACACACACACACACACACACACACACACACACACACACACACACATACAGTATGTTAAGTGAGAGCCGCACGAAAGTGGCTTCCGTCTGACTCCAGATAATTTCGTCACTGATAAATGCGCAACGGGGTCAAAGGTCAAATCTACAGCTCGGAGCAAAACAGCATGGCCACAGGCAACCATCACACACACACACACACACACACGCGCGCACACACACACACGCAGAAGTGCAGTGCAAATCGAGTCCCACCTGATTGGATTTTGGAACATTTGTATGGCAGCGAGATCAGAGAAAGTAAAATCAAACATGTGGTCTGTGCACTTCTCCGGAGCCAAAACAAGATGGCTGGGGTTGTGCAGGGGGGGGGGGTTAAAGGGATGTTCTGCAGGGTTCAACTTCAACAGTGACTTGAACAACGTGAAGACCCAGTGTGAAAAACCTGCAGTTCACAGGGCGGCCACTCGAGGCTGGCTCCAATTTTGGTCAAGTGTGGAGGTGGATGAGCCGTGTTTAAAGCCTGGGACAAACTGTGGTTCTGCTCTGTCAGTCACATGTTTCCCCACATTTCGTTCATATTATATATATTCATTCTGTCGAGGTCTGAAATTGTGCATCATTAAGGGGCGTGGCCTCTTGAGTGACTCCTCACAGTCCATCAGTCACATTTGTTGCCGTGACAATTGGAATGGATCAAAATAAACGATTTAGATGATTATGAATGAATTCAAATGTCCTTATGTACTTCTTTTGTACTATTTTTGGAAATAACAAAAGTGACCGAAATCACACACACACTGCACCTTTAAATAAAAAATTTTTTTAAAGCCTTATGCACCTTTTAATGAGAGCTTTTAGATCTTTTAATCTCACGTTTGGTCAGTTCTTGATGAAGGACTGAGATTTCGAATCAAAACAAACCAGGCTTTATGTTCAGTCTATTAACGTGACTTTACTTTGAAAAGCCACACTGTGCGCCTCAGTGATGTGAGGGGAAACCACAGCCAACCATCAAAACATGGGGCTAAAAGGAAAAAGAACAAACACTGAAATCGACCCGCCGTTTCAAATTGGCGGTAGTGTGGCGTGGACGACGAGGCTCCGCAGGGCTCCACCTCACCGCCTCCCTTTCCAGGCAAGAGGAGCAGAATTACACCTCTGGAAAGTTGCCAAATTGTAAAAAAAAAAAAAAAAAAAAATAAAGGAGTGAGTCGAGTTAACAATAGATCACTCCCTAAAGCCCCACTCACTTCACTGCGCCCGCAGGTGCAACATCTCTCAGATGAGTTCCTGTGAAGTTCACAGCGCGCCGCCGAGCGTTAGCATGGGTCAGTCGTTTACCGGTGACAATGTCGGTGAAAGGTTTTTAAGTGGAACCTGAACCACGGAGAGTAAAGTAGTATTTGATCATGCGAGGGTGTGCGCTTCTTGGTTTGGATCTTAAAGGGACGACGTTTAGAGCGGGGGGTGTCCAAACTGCAGCCCCATGTCCAGTTTTTATTGGCCTGCAGCAAATAAAATAAATGAATAAATAATGGAATGCGGCCCACATATGAGACCTGCGCTTGACTTTATCGTACCTTTTAATTTCAACACTAGGCGGAGCTACTGCCTCACTGAGGACAGTTTTTAAGATTTTTGTCAACCTGCACCCACAAACTCGCGAAACACGTAAATCGCAACAATGGCGGATATTTACGTTTTATCTCTATTTGTACATTTATACAATAGAGTGCAAGCGGCCCAAAATCTGAACCGTGTAAAAAAACGGTGTACTGTACTGTACTGCATTTCAGGTTGTTGTTGTTTACAGGTCATCAAAGGTTTGATTTGACTGGTCCCGCCCACTTGAGATCAAATTGGGCTCCAGGGTTTTTCTTGGGTTTGATTTGATAGATTGTTGAGTGATTGATTGATTGATTGGTTTCATAGAAAGCATTCACTGCTTGTCAAGAGAAACTGTCCTTTACGCAAACAGAGCGGAGGCCATTTTGGATTTTCACACCGACACTAACAGCTGAGGTCCAGCTCGAGCTCCTCCCCCCTCGTGTCAGCCGCTGTGTGACCTCTGACCTTTCATGACTCCGTGTGCAGATGTTCACCGGAGGATCAGAACAAATTGTTTGTTGTTTCAAACCCTCGAGGCCGTGACCCACTCGCAGTGTAAGGACATGAGAGGAAAGCGGGATTTGTGCCGGACAGTTCAAACAGAATGAATCCAAAACACTAGAAACTAGAAAACATAGTACCACCTTCATTAAAGGTGCAGTGTGTAAGATTTGGGGACATCTGGTGGTGAAGTTGCATGTTGTAGCCATCACCTCAGCCTCACCCTGAAGAAGCTATGATATCCGTCTGTTGTCAGTAAATCCGAAAAGATGTTTAGTTTATCCACTTTGGGCTTCTGTAAAAACATGGCGGCCCCCGTAGAGAGGAGCCGCCCCGGATGTAACTACACATGAATTGTCTCATATTTCAGGACAAACCAAACAAAAAAATGAGGCGATTGTAAATTCGTGAAAACGTCAGCGTGTCACTGTTTTGTAATATTTCTTCCAAGTGACAAAAACAGCCCAAATCTTACACACTGCACCTTTAAAAGATGTCGCACCATCGAAACACAAACATATAAACGTAATACTCGAGATACTGCAGTGAATCATCCGTTTGGATCAACAGCTGCGACGACGTACCGACGGCTCATAACCACCACTACGACCACCACAACCTGATGTTTTGGACCCGCCCCCTTTCTCACGTCTACTCACCAGCTGGAACTCCGCCCTCCGAGCGTACGCCTGCTGTATCCCGGCGTCGGCCCACAGCGCGCCCAGCGCCATCACGTACAGCTGGAACTCGCCGGGCTCCACCCCCGAGGCGCCCACGCGCCCCTCCCACGACATGACCAGCATCCCCTGCTTCTCGTTCTCACAGCTCTGCCAGCTGATGCCCAGCTTGTCGCGGGCGTCCACCAGCACGCGCGTTCCCTGCGGAATCCAACACACACACACACAAAAGTGGTACGTCACACGTTTGAGCGCCGTGATGCGGTAGAACGACAGCGGACCACAGGGATTTCAAAACAACCTCGGGCTGCACGTCTCTGATGAAAACACCATTTGAAGATTTACTGGTAAACATAGAGGAACTTTAACACTTAAGCACGTGGCGCACGCACACACACACACACACACACACGCTTTTACACACACACACACACACACACACATATGCCTGTGTGGCTGCTGGTGGGTTTCTAAGGAAAAGCCTTGTGGACTGATCCGTGTGGGAGGTCTCCTGCTGACTGATCAAAGTTGCCAACACACACACACACACACACACACACACACACTCGACAGTCTCTCACCCTGGCCCAAAACGTCTGCTGTCAGTAACACATCCAAAAAACAGTGCCAAGCAAAAGTGCTGAGTCAGCATTTAAAAACCACTGAATATGTTTTAAATATAACTTTGAGCTCAAATATTATTTATTTGTTCAGCCTGATCCTGTTTAAGAAGTTTTTTTTTTTTTTTACTGTATTCACCACAAACGGCAACAGGGAATTTCGCATGAGCCCATCATGTAAACTTTCAGACAATCCCTTTAAAGGTGCAGTGGGTAAGATTGTGTGACCTCTAGAGGTGACGCTGCATGTTGTCTCCACCACTTCACCCTCACTCTTCTGAACATGAGGAGAACCTGTGGTCGACTTCAGTCGTCATTAAAACTCAATAGATGTTTAGTAAGTCCACTTTTACTACTGTAAAAACATGGCCGCCCCCGTAGAGAGGAGCCACTCCTCATGTAAAAATACATTAATGGGCTCATTTAAGGGAAATGGTGAAAACTAAAACATTTAGGTGATTATAAATTCCTAAGAATGTCAGTATTTTTAGTTTTGTAACAATTTGAGAATAAAAAAAATGACCGAAATCTTACACGCTGCACCTTTAAAGCAGCAGTGTCTAAACTGTGGCCTGCAATCCATTTCTATTGGCCTGTAGTACATTCTAAAAATATAATGGAATGTGGCCCAAGTGGAACTCGGGCTTGACTTGATTTTGTTAGTAGTGGCTCCGATTGGTGTATTTTGGAACAGCCTCTTCACTCATCAGCTCTGAAAAGCTTTTTGTTTTTTTTTATTGCGTAATGCACCTTTAAAGTCAATAATGAAGTGCGTCAGTGGCGCTTGTTTGCGTTATTGCCTCTTGTATTGATCGATGGAACACGGGACTGGGCTGTAAACATTATCAGTGGAGGGCTCGTGAGGTCAGGGCGCACAAACAGACGTGTGTGTGTGTGTGTGTGTGTGTCGATATATGTGTGTGTGTATACATGCTGGGTGTATATGTGTGTGTGTGTATCGCTGACTGGTGAAGCTGCATGTTGTCTCCGTCACCTCACCCTCACTCTTCTGAACATGAGCAGAACCTGTGGTCGACTTCAGTTGTCATTAAAACTCAAAAGCTGTGTAGTATGTCCATTTTGAGCTACTGTAAAAACATGGCGGCCCCCGTAGAGAGGAGCCACTCTTCATGTCAATATACATCAAGGGCTCGTTTAAGGGAAATGGAAAAAAAAAATATCATGAAAATGTTGGTATGTCATTGCTTTGTGATATTTTTTAGAAGTGATCAAAATGACCTGAAATCCTCTACACTACATTCAAGAGGTCGATCTTCTACTTTCTTTTTTTTACGAATACAAAGAAATGTAGAAATATATCTGACGCGTAAACATCTGGGTGAAACGTCAACAAGTGACGGGAACAACGGTGACAAATACAAACGGCAAGAATGCGACAGTACCGCACTTAATTTGTGCGTTTGTGGCACGCGATCGTGTGTGTGTGTGTGTGTGTGTGTGTGTGTGTGTGAGTGGGCGCTCCTCTCTTTGTGACTAACTCCCCCATTTTAAAAAAAAAAAAAAAAGTCTAATCCCTCCATTTTTTTTACGACTTTATTTTCTTTACGAGTACGGCGACAGACAGACGACCTAAACAAGTCAGGAAACCCCAGACTGTGACGAGCACACACACACACACACACACACACACACACACAGGCTTAATCTGACACACATGCCCATCCAGCAGCAGCAGCAGCAGCAGCAGCAGCAGCAGCAGCAGCAGCAGCAGCAGCAGCAGCAGCAGTTGAGCATCGGTGGTGAAATCAGAGCCAAGCAGGAGCCTTGAGTCACATCCAGTCATGATGTGAACTCATCAACATGTCTTATCAATAGAATAATATGTGTGTGTGTGTGTGTGTGTTGCATAATCCACTTTATCCCGGTCTGCCTCTCTTCCTGTGTCTGGGCTCAGGAGAGTGAGTATTTGTCTCCAGTTTACATTTTCTCCTCGGTAGAAAACCGCCGCTGCTGAGCAGGTCGGTCCCGAGTCAGAACCTCCTCCACGTTCGGCCCAAAAGAAAACGCTGCCTCTTTGTTCTTCTTTGAGCAAATTTGAAGAAAGATTTTCCTGGGTCCGAGCGGATTTTCTTCAGGCGATACGTTTCATTTGATATAATCTGCAGATGAAGCGCACGGGTGGGATGAACATCCACGCTTAGATTAGAGATTGGAAGGGTTTGACCTCACGGGGTTTCCATAGAAACATGTTTGAAATGCGACCATCTACATCTGGGGAGTCCAAACTGCAGTCCATTTTTTTTTTTTTTTTGTGCCACGCAGCAAATTCTAGAAACATAATGGAACGCGGCCCACACACGAAACTTGCGCTTGACTGTATCGCATTTCTTGGTTTTAACAGTAGGTGGAGCTCCTGGACCCAAGCTCATCGTTTCAAAGTCCAATCAGACCCGTCTGTACCTGTTCATATCAGACCCGCGACCTGACCCACTCCTGTGATCGAACACATAAAGGCAACAATCGCTCTTATTTGCGTGTTTTCTTTAAATTTGTACATTTATAAAATTTATAAAAATTTTTGAACACAGTCTGTTTTTGGGGGTTTTAAATCTTTGGCCCTCCTGTGATTGAGTTTGACACCCCTGATTTAAAATTTTTTTTTTATTTTTTTAAAGTTGATCTTAAATTGTCCTTCTTCTTCTTCATATGCTGCTTCACGGAGACTTGGTGAGACTCAGTGAGCAGTTTCCTATAGGAACACGTAATTGGACGATCCACTGGTCCCTCAATTCTTGCCAACTTTACTATAAACACCAGTTGAACTCTGGGTTTAAGAAAAACAGTGAATCAGAATCAGCTTCACCGGCCAAGTGTGATGCACATACAAAGAATTTGATTTTCACAGTGGTCTCAAGGCAGCGGGGGAGGAGGAGGAGGAGGAAGAGGAGGAGGAGGAGGAAGAGGAAGAGTCTGTGAGAACATGACTCGGCAGAATTTCATGCCGTCACTCGGAGGGACAGTGACCCTTGAGACACACAGACGAAGGAGCGGGTTGCACTTCCTCTAAAGGTTGTTGTTGTTCTGCATAAACAGCTGATCGGGGAGTTTCGGGCCGAGGCCTCGGGTTCAGCCGGAGCCATTTACCCTTTTGAGAAATGGCGGCCGTGTGCGCCGGCGGGCGTCTCTGCGTGTTATCTGCGAACTCCACCTGCTCCACATGTCAAACACAGCCACACGTCCACAAGACGCTTCCCAGACCGAGGCCGTGTTTCTCTTCCGCATCCTGTGAACGGACGCCGGCCTCGGACCGAAGCTTCAAACTCCGAGAGACACAAAATACAGGAAGTCCAGTCCAGCTTTTTCCCAGACAGAGAAAACACTGAAATAGCTGAGAGACGCTAAGATTAAAGGTGCGGTGCGTAAGACTGAGGTCAAATTATTTGTATTTCTGTTGGCAGTGATTGAAGAGAGAGACACAATAATGAGTTTATAATCATCTGGATGGTTGTTTTTATAACCCTGAATGTACCATGAGGTTTATTTTATTATTATTATTATTATTATTATTAAGGATTTAAAGGTGCAATGTGTAAAGTTAAGGTTAAATTATTTGTATTTCTGTTGGCAGAGATTGAAGAGAGAGAGGCGTAATAATGAGTTCATAATCACCCAGATTGTCGTTTTCGTTATTATTATCGATTTAAAGGTGCAATGTGCACAATTTCATCAGTCATCTTTGTCACTTCTATTGGCAGAAAAAATATTACATACTAACATTTTCATAATCATAACTCACCATGCAACTTCACCACTAGATGTCCCCCACATCTGACACACTGCACCTTTTAAGTCTGTTTTTCCAACATATATTGACCTTGACCACTTTGTTAATCAAGCGCGGCTCCGAACATCCAGGTTAAAGCTGCTTATAAAGGAGTTCACTTCTGACGGGGTTCGTTTGGGACAATGATGGAGGATCAGCTTCACCTGCCAGGTGTTGAAAACACCCCCCCCCTCCCTCCCAACATCCTCCCTCCCCCTCCCCCATCCACCCTCTTCCCTCATGTGAGCCTTTAATGACAGAGGAGTTAGGAAGCTGGAAATAGAGCAGCCAGGTGTGTGGCACAGCTCAGCTCATGAAAAGGAAACGGCGGGGGGGCGGAGCTTCAGGTGCGAGTCGCGCTGCGCTCGGTAATTACACGTCTGCCGTAATCCTCCATCGAGTGGAAGCGTTTACTTTCTCACGCCTCAAAGTAAACGAGACTTGTCGTAAGGAGAAATCGCAGCCTGAGGCCAAAGTCTGACAGGTGTGACAGATGGCACACGACACGCACGGGTAGTTAACTGCGAGCACACCCGTTTAAAGGTGCAGTGTGTAAGATTTTCATCATTTCTGTCACTTGCAAAAATATTGCAAAACAGTTACATACAGAAATGTTCAGGAATTTCATAATCGCCTACATGTCTTATTTTCTTCAAGTTACCCTAAAACGAGCCCTTTAATGTGAGTTTTATGTGACGACTGAAGTCGACCGCAGGTTCTCCTGCATGCCGGGAAAGGTGAGGGTGAGGTGATGGGGACAACGCGCCACCTCACCTCAAGAGGTCGCCAGATCTCACACACACTGCACCTTTAAGGTCAACCTGCCCTCGAATCCTCCCGATTTTCCCAAACTCCGTTGGTCCGTTGCCCCAGTTCTCCGTATTTATCCGTCACAGCTGTTTTCCTGTTGGTCGGAGGACGTTGGCCAGACCCCGTCTATCATGGGTGAAGTCACAAGTTCCCAGCCGTTCCCAGAGAAACTGTCCGTCTCACACCGGCGCCTGCTGTCCGATTTGTTGATTTTGCGTCGCTCCACGCTTTTCAACTCTCCTCGGACTTTCCCGGTGGAACCGAAACTGTGCAAACTCATCTTCCGTCCGTCCGTCCGTCGTGACTGAAAAGTGAAATTCATTGCCGTAGAGGCAGTGACGCCCGATAGCGGCTCGAAGGCGCCTTAAAAGTCCAGTGTGTATGGTTCAATGTTAGCTAGCGGCCGCTTGTTGCACCTCTAGACTGTAAACCAAGATGGATGGAGCGTCCATAGGTTTCTGCGGAGCGCTTATGAGGCTCGTAGCGGGCGGTTCACTCGATGCCTAACTCCTCCTACTTCCTGGTTCATCCAACAACGGTGCAAAGAGGCGGCGCACGGGTAGAGCTGGGGGCGGGAGTCTACGGGGATGAGCTCACACTTGGAGCCAGCCTCGAGTGGCCACGCTGTGAACTGCAGGTTTTTTTCCTCCAGCTCATGCTTCTCCTCCGCACTCTGACCAACGTGTGTGAGTCACGTAGCATTAAACGCTAACGTAGAGTCGTCGTCTCCCTTCAGATAACACCACAACCACAACATGGAACCACCAGCTCGCTAACTTTAGCTAACCATAGCTAACGCGAATATTTGTTCTGCCGCGCTATTGGCTGCAGGGCACACACATGGGTTTGCGTGCGTTGCTTTTTTCGGTGTGCTGACTCGGCGTATGGATGTTTTCTTGAGGTTCACATTCTTTGTAAAAAGCCCGAACCGTGATGCAGGTGTTAAGAGGCTTTTGTCCCCATTTGACATCACTAATGCAATATGAAGGACTGACTGTCTATCAGAGCCTTTGATGTGGTTTAATGATAAACCGCACTGATAGAATCAGGCAGATACGACAAACGTATTAACGAGAAGAAAATTCAAAATGGCTCCTAAAGTCAAAAAGGTTGTGGACCCCTTCATTTACAGTGTGTTCAAATAGCAAGTGGACACATGTGCTTATTTGTGGATATTGCAGTTTTGAAAACATAGTCCCTCGTGGTCCTCAGTCAATAGTTTGTATTGGATTGTTTAAAGGTGCAGTGTGTAAGATGTGGGTCATTTTCGTCACTTACAAAACAATTACATACTAACATTTGCATGAATTTATATTTACGTAAATGCTTTTATTTTTTTCTGTTTACATGAGCCCGTTCATGTATATGTACAAGAGGAGCGGCTCCTCTCTACGGGGGCCGCCATGTTTTTACAGTAGCCCAGAGTGGACGTACTGCACATCTTTTGAGTTTTGAGTGTTCAGAAGAGTGAGGGTGAGGTGACGGACACAACATGACACTTCACCTCTAGAGGTCACCACAGCTTACACACTGCACCTTTAAATTGTGTTTTTTTATCATGTTTTAGTTGTTAGCATTGAAACATGTCTGTTGACATTTTACATGTGTTTACATGAACATTCACCTGACTGTAAATATCAATTATCAGCTCAAAGTGGAACAGGCTTGTGATTGATAAGAACCGTATCACTCACTGTTGTCGTGACTGCGGCTGTAACTCAGACCATGTGACCGAGTCAGCGTTATTACGTGTTTATGGGCAGTGGGCGTGTGCGAGTGTCACAGTACTTTGTGTGTGTGTGTTATTGATGGTTGTGTGTTCTGAGTACCAGAGGTTGATAAGCCAATGCTTACCTTTAAAAGGTGCAGTGCGAAGGATTTCAGTGCCGTTATCGAATTGTGGGATGTAACGAGTATATTTATTATTTGTTGGACACGGCGGTTTAGATAAGTGGTGGGGTGTGAGATTCTTTGTATCGGGGGGGGGGGGTTATGATGTGATGTTGCTTGTGACACGCACACACACACACACACACACACACACACACACACACACACAGTGAGGGTTCTTATCATCCTACTCTGGGTTGTGTTGTGGCACTCAGGGCGGATGTGCTCATCCCTTAGGAATAGTCTGGTATTGTTAGCTGGTGAAGGAGGCCCGGCCATGACAGCAAACAAAGGGAACACACACACACACACACACACACACACACAC
>JAFBJT010008131.1:12549-40292 GCA_016785325.1 Chascanopsetta lugubris
GTTTGTTGGTGTTTTTTTTTTTTTGGCTCTCCCCCCCCCCCCCCCCCCCCCCCCCCCCTCCCTCCCTTTTCCTTCCCCCCCCCCCCCCCCCCCCCCCATCAGGTCAGTGACATCACCCATTTGTGGTTCTTTGTGTTCCGGCCGGCGGTGGATGGCGGCGGCGGCGCGGCCTTGTTTGTTTGTGCATGTCTGTTGTCATGTGGACGTACGTGTTCTCCGTGTATCGTGCTGAAAACATACATGTAGCCTGGTATCATTTGCGTGAACTCAGTAAATATGTTCCTCAGATACCCAGTTGAAATAAAGACACCATTGCTCCAGACGCCTGACTGTGGTGCTTCATGGTCATTTACATTATACTTCATAATGTCGTTTACAAAATATATATTTTAAAAACTATATATACAGGATTCAAACGTTCTCACCCAGCAATATAAATGTATACATTTGAGGTCTTAGATGCTTTAATTGTCTTATCCCTTTAAAAAAATAAAATAAAAGAATGAACCATCCCTCTTGCTGAGGGATATTGACATTTGTAATTACATCCAATTACCACATGATGGCGCCAAAGCGACTATTATTCTTTTTTGCTTGTTTGTACATGCGGTTGTTGACACACAAATCACAACACATGCACAACAGGAGGGGGCTGCCATAGACAGGCACACCGAGCAGTTGGGGGGGTTTGGTTCGTTGTTCAAGGGCACCCCGGCAGTGCCCAGGCGGAGGAGGAGCTGGCACCTCTCCAGCTACCTGTCCACACTCCTTAGGTGGTCCGTGCGGGACTTGAACTGACGACCCTCGGGTTACAACCCCATGTCCTTACCGACTGAGTCTCTGCCGCCCCATTCTTTTCTTTTTTTAGAGAAGAAAAGAAAAGCATCGGACAGCGCTCGTGGAGTCGATCCCGTGAGGGACTGAGCATCATGTTTCAGAAAGAATCGGACGATGAAGTAACCACTGAGCTAAACCGGTGCCTCGAGCTTCGGCGAGGATACTGCACCTATGACATGAACAGTATGGGTGTGTGTTGATTACAGTAATTATTCAAACTTCCGTATCTTCATTGAATTGTATTTTTAAACAGATAAACAGGTTTGCCACAACTGGAGCAAACTGTTACAAAGGCACTCATGGAAAAAAAAGAAAGTAATAAGATAAAAAAAATAAATAAACAGGAAGTGGCAGCTGCTAGTGGTAAAAGGCTTATGCGGCTCTATTATTATAAAACGTTCATCCTTTGGTATTAAACAGTTGTATCGATTTCATTATTTTTATTTTTTCTCAAAACACTGAATAATGTGAAAACACCAAATAACACAAGGGAGGAATTTCAACGTAACACCGGAAGCATTCAGCGGAAATTTCAAGTCTAGGGTTTCCGGTTTCCGGCGGAAGTAGCAGTGGTAGCACGCTCGCTGCTCCCTCGCATCTCTTTCCAGCTATAGTCACTTTTTGTGCGTTTTCGCTTCCTTTTCTTGTAACATAAACTTTCAGCGTCGTTTATCTTCAGTGTTTGTGGAATAAGGAGAAACTAAAAAGCCGCCAAGATGCCGCGGATCATGATTAAAGGAGGCGTCTGGCGCAACACGGAGGTAAGTGTTTACATGGCTAGCTGCGATAGCTTCTTGCTAGCTAGGCATCGTAAACCAATGGGTCTTAGCTAGCATGATACTAGTGGCTAGTTTAGCTCGTTGGTGAAGCGGTTAAGTGTGTGGGGACACTTACGTTTTTATGTCAGTGTGCTTGTGTGCGTATTATTAACTCACCGATGTGTTACTCTGGTGCAGTGGAGCGGCGTTCGTCGACATTGTTTGTGTTTGCGTTCGATGCTAAACACGACTAGCAACCAAGCTAAGCGAGTCAACTTAGGGCCCCTAAACAATCTCAGTCTGATGTGACTCCATCACATCACTACAGTTCACCCACGTCCACTTAACATACTTCAGTGGCTCAGTGTGATTGCCTCAGGTTCTGTATTTGGTGCTACTGAAAACAATGATGATATTAAGTATAAAGGTATAGTACCTAAAATATAAATGTGTTTGCTGTGCGATATGTTTACATTTGTAATTAGAACTGATGCTGTAAAGTCAAATATGAGTTATTACATTAGTCTTGATGTCATTGTTGTTTAGGTAATGTTCCTTTAAATAATCAATTTCTGACGTAAACAGTAAATGATCCTTGACTCTTAGTCATTATTTCATCAGTCATTAATCATGTGTGTGTTTCTCTCTCTTCCTATTTGCCCATTTCTCCAGGATGAGATCCTCAAGGCGGCGGTGATGAAATATGGGAAGAACCAGTGGTCTCGAATTGCCTCCCTACTTCACCGCAAGTCTGCCAAACAGTGTAAAGCCCGATGGTGAGTGTGACACAGAGATGAGCTGTGGTTACGTGGGAACAGTTTGCTGAAGCAGAAATTCAGATATGAAGGTGTCTCACTGTGTGTGTGTGTGTGTGTGTGTGTGTGTGTGTGCAGGTACGAGTGGTTGGACCCCAGCATCAAAAAAACTGAATGGTCCAGAGAAGAAGAAGAGAAGCTTCTTCATTTGGCCAAACTGATGCCGACCCAGTGGAGAACCATCGCTCCCATCATAGGACGAACTGCTGCCCAGTGTCTGGAGCACTATGAATACCTGCTGTACGTCTCTACACCGCCCTCACACCTGTTTATACACATTACATGTTGAAGATCAATCACAGTAACACACATTTTTTATTTTGTCTGTGTTTAGAGACAAAGCAGCGCAAAGGGACAATGAGGAGGAAGTGGGAGACGACCCCAGGAAGTTAAAACCTGGAGAGATCGACCCCAACCCTGAAACCAAACCTGCCAGACCCGATCCGGTGGACATGGACGAAGGTGCAGTGAAGTATTTCATGTAGATGAACAGATGGCGTTATATCTTTTCCCATAAGAGGATTTACATGCTCTGTTTGAATTTTAGCTGGAGTTTCCAATTGTTACTTCTTCAAAATAGCAAACCTTGCTGCAGTCCTCTGGAAGATGTATTACATTTTAAATTTTTTGTTTACGTGTGTCTGTAGATGAGTTGGAGATGTTGTCAGAGGCCAGAGCTCGACTCGCCAACACCCAGGGCAAGAAAGCCAAGAGGAAGGCCAGAGAGAAACAGCTGGAGGAGGCCAGGTCAGACCCAGTTTTAATGTTTGTTGGCGTTTGTTTGCAACCTTTATAAATGTAAATCACTGACTGTGTTGATTGCATTTCCATCCTGTCGCAGGCGGTTGGCTGCTCTGCAGAAGCGCAGGGAGCTGAGAGCTGCAGGAATCGACGTTCAGAAGAAGAGGAAGAAGAAGAGAGGAGTCGACTACAACGCCGAAATCCCCTTTCAGAAGAAGCCAGCACCGGTACTCCGGAACTTCAACACGCATCGACGAAGAACCCACAGCATCAGTATAGAGATGTGCTTGTGATAATAACTCTTTACATTTGTGTCTGAAGGGCTTCTATGACACCAGCATGGAGCAGTACAACGCTCTGGAGCCAAACTTTAAACGCCTCAGGCAGCAGCACCTGGATGGAGAACTACGCAAGTTAGTAACATTAACACACACACACACACGCTTATACGTGATGAAGTACGGTGAATTCTGTTATACAGCAAATCGTCGTGTATGAAATCTACCACTGTTTGTGTGTAGTGAGCTGGAGGAGCGGGACAGGAAGAAGGACAAGCAGAAGATAAAGAAGAAGAAGGAAAGCGACCTGCCGTCTGCCATCCTTCAAACCAGCGGCGTCGCCGAGTTCACCAAGAAACGCTCCAAACTGGTTCTGCCCGCACCACAGGTGAATACCACCTGTACCCGCGGCAACAGTTCAGGACACGTACATTACCATTAGAATCTTAAATTGTATTTATTTGTTTGATTTCTGTTTGTCGTAGATCAGTGATGCCGAGTTGGAGGAGGTGGTGAAACTGGGCGTGGCCAGCGAAGTCGCCCGTCAGGCTGCGGAGGAGAGCGAGAGCGGAAACTCTGCCTCGTCCACCCTCCTGTCGGAGTACAGCGTCACCAACACCATGGCCACCGGACTACGCACCCCGCGCACCCCTGCTGCCCAGGACAGGATACTGCAGGTACAGGAAATGACATCATCAGACTTTAAAGGTGCACTGTGCAGGGTTTTTGTTGGTCCCAATTTGGGGGAAATCTTTTAGAACGTGCCTTTAAAACACACACTACAGCGGCACTTCAATTCAACTGGTTTGCATTTGATTGTGTTGCCAGGAAGCTCAGAACCTGATGGCTCTCACCAACATCGACACGCCTCTGAAGGGCGGCCTCAACACGCCGCTCCACGAGAGCGACTTCAGCGGCGTGACGCCTCAGCGGCAGCAGGTTCAAACCCCCAACACGGTCCTCAGCACTCCCTTCAGGTAAACGCGCCTCCGATGCAACATCGCTCATGTTGTACTGCCGTTGTTGGTCCTCACGTTGGTGTCGTCCCGAACAGAACTCCTGGACCGGGTCAGGGGGCAGAGGGCATGACGCCTCAATCCGGAGGAGCGATGACCCCACGGGGGCCGGTCACTCCGGGTTTGACCCCGGGTCGCACGCCACTGAGGGATAAACTGAATATCAACAGTGAGGAGCAGCTGACTGACCCTGCGTTCGCTAAACACATGGTAAACACACACACACACACACACACACACACAACTATGAATTCTTAACTTCTGAGTATTCCAGGAAATACAAAATATGAAAAGTAGACAAGTAGTAACTATATGTGAAGCAGCTAAGTGAGTTTAATCATGTACAAATTTAAAGAACACACACTGACACATGACAACAACATTCACCCTTCATCGGGGAGATAAATATTTTCAAAAGTACACGTATTTTAATGTCAAGTTTTAGGTTGAATATGACCATATAATTTATGTCAATCACTGTAAACTAACTTTTCTCGTTCTGGCCGTCACAGCAAAGGGAGAGTCTGCAGCAGCTGAGACAAGGTCTGATGTCACTTCCTGTTCCCAAGAACGACTTTGAGATCGTCCTTCCAGAAAACGCAGAGAAAGAACTGGAAGAAATGGAGACGGACTCCGGGTTCGTCGAGGACTCGGCCGACATCGAGTTGAGAAAACAGGTAAACAAAGAACCAAACTTCCTTACTAGAATATTCTGATTTAAAAAACACGCCTGTTCTGTTCAGTTGTATTTATTCTACTGTTGTTTATTTTAAATAAAGTTTGTCGAACATTTTTTTATTTGTCAGGCTCAGAGAGATGCAGAGAGAGAGAAGGAGCTGAAGCTGCGACACACGGCTGTTCAGAGGAGCCTCCCCAGACCCACCGAGGTAACTCACACACACACACACACACCCACACCTGCAGGGCTCTGCAGGCTCACAGTGTAAAGGTGCAGTCCGCAGGGTTTTAGGGTTGGCAGAAACATCATATACACAGAAAAACTACGCTCTAACTTTCTAACGCTGACGCTGCCGTTGGTCTGTGCAGGTGAACGAATCCGTCCTCCGCCCCGCCTCCTCGGAGCAGCTCCCTGACCTCCAGCTGGCCGAGGAGATGATCAAACAGGAAATGATCGCCATGCTGCACCACGACTGTCTGCACCACCCGTCGTCCGCCAGCGCGCAGCAGCGCGGCAAGAACAGAGGCCCCGCCTCCACGTCCAACAACGCCTCGCACATCGCTTTCCTGGAGACACACCCCTACAAACCAATCAGCACGGAGGAGATGGAGCAGGTAACACACACACACAGTCGCAGGTGTGCTGTTTGTGATCGGTGTGTGTTCATAGTGTTGTGTATCTGTGTTGTGTGTTAGGCCAAAGTGATACTGGCAGCAGAGATGGAGGTGGTGAAGGCAGGAATGGGTCACGGCGACCTGAGCATGGAGGCGTACAGCCAGGTGTGGGAGGAGTGCTACGGACAGGTGAGACGTCTAGATTGTTAAAGGAACATTGCCGATGATTTGAAGTGTTCGAAGTTTCACCAACCACTCGTCTCTGTGTCTCTGCAGGTTTTATATCTTCCTGCTCAGAACAGATACACCCGAGCAAACTTGGCGTCGAAGAAAGACCGCATTGAAAGTTTTGAGAAAAAACTTGACGTAAGGATTCACCTTTTTTATTTTTATTTTTTAAGAATTCAGGAGTTATAAAACATATTCTATCACCTCAGCTGGACAAAGTGTAAAACTGTGTCCGTCTCCCGTCAGGTGAACCGTGGTCACATGACAGCCGAGGCCAGACGAGCGGCTAAACTGGAGAAGAAACTCAAAATCCTGCTGGGAGGTTTCCAGTCCAGAGCCCTGGGACTCCTCAAGCAGCACAGTGAACTCTGGGAGCAGGTAAACACATGTAACCATGTGAACATGTCACATCCTTTCATTTAATGTTCATTCGAGTTGGTGGCGTTTTATATCATTCATTATTTTTGTGCTTTCTACTACCTACGGTCCAATTATATTTTAAACCAATTCTACATGCGTTGTATTTATATAGAACTTAAGTCTTTAAAAATGAGTTTTATATTTAATTTAGTGTCCTTTTATAAAACTTCTCAGTCACTTTTTATTCTTGAAACTTGCAAAATGAATCTGTTAATATCTAAACACTGTTTGAATATTTTCCAGAGCTTTTTTATAATTCTTGTGAACGTTGAACTCTCATGTAAGGCTCCTTTTGTCCACCAGGTGGAGCAGGCGGCCACCGAGCAACAGACCTTCACTCAGCTGAAGAAGCAGGAGGATACTGCCATCCCCAGGAGACAAGCGGTAAGACACCAGTGAATATGAAATGATGCAGCAGTCAACATTTTTAAATTATTTTATTAGATTAAACAAATTAACAGTCAAATTAATTTAACGTCATCAAAAATAACGCAAAGTGTTTTTAAATGGTTGTACAGTTTAAGCCCAACACAAATGTTTTCATGAAAAAATGTGCCTGAAGTTAAACTGCCAGAGTATTTGGACCAATCATACTGTAAGCCACGCCCCCTAATGTTTCTGCTCTAAAGCCTCAAGCAGGGACTTTTTTCTGCAGATGAAACAAAATGTTTCCTGAACTTAAATTAGACTCTGAAACACATGAACCTCTTTATAGGTTCCTGGAGCAAATTCCTGTGGTGTCTTTTCCAAACTCTCTGCAGCGCATCTTTAAAAACAAAACAAAAAAACCTTCCTCTTGGCACATGATTGACAATATGTGTCACATGACACATGAGAGATCAATAGGTGTGTTGTTTGTGCTGCGTGTGATGCCAGTGTTTGGTTTCGCTTAATCCATTCAGATCAGATTAACACGTGTGACCTCGCGGGGAATGTAATTATCACATCAGCATTTCAACACGATGCTGCCAGATTTGATTGTTTGGCGACAAGTAGTCTTTTATTTTCTTAGCGTGACAACGGACTGATGCATGTCCACCTCTGTGTACCAGGCCCTCCAGGAGGACGTGGAGAGGCAGATGGAGCGAGAGCGGGAGCTGCAGCAGAGATATGGAGAGCTGCTGATGGAGAGGGAGTCTCTGATGAACAGCGCTCAGAAGTTCTGAGACACCGACCGACACACCGGTGTCACGCCGACGTCAGCTCTGAGGAACAAAGTCTCGCTCTTCCGCTTTCTGAGTCCTTGTAATTAATTCTACATCATTTCTCAGTCGCCGTGGCCGTTCTGCAAAGAAGCCCCGCCTCCCGTGTCGCTGGGTTTGGAGCATGCTCGGTAGTCCTTTGTGTTTTTGTGACCAATAAAGTTTCTTTTCAACAGCACTGAGTGTTTCAGTCCGAGTCTGTGAGTCTGAAATGTCCTTTACTTAGATTAAACTCCTGGACTATGTATAAAGCAGGTTTGGAGGAATCTAATTATAGATTATAACAAAGATGATATATTTACAGTGCTGCAACGCTGATCCTCAGCAGGTGAGGAACGCCATTCCACTCTTACAATAGGCGCTCTGAAAGAGACGAGGGAAAGGTTACACTGTAGTATGACATTCTAAAAGTGAATAGAACGTTTTTATAGAACAGTATGACGTTTTCAAATTGAAAAGAAATGTTTTATAGTGTAGTATGACATTCTAAAATTGAATAGAACATTATTATAGTACAGTATAATGTTCTAAAATGTATAACAAAAAGTGTTATAGTGTAGTATGATGCTCTAAATGTGAAAAGAGTAGTATAATACGACATTCGAAACATGAAAAACATTGTTAGAGTGTAGGAGAGAGTGCAAATACCGTGTGTCTGTAGTTGTATCTTCTAATGGCTTCTCTGATGTGACAGGGCTGAATTGCTCCACTGGGAGGTTCCACTGCAGCTGGACAACTCTGAAACACACAACCCTCCATTTATATATCCTAAAATCTATTTACTTTAACTGAAATCAAAGCACACACACCTTTTTACGTTTCCTCTGTCTCGCTCGCCCGTCCAGACTGCCATTACCCTGTGGGAGGGGTTTTGATGAGTGGGAGGAGCCTGGCGTAGATGGGGGAGTGGCCTCAGGCGAGTCTGGATCCTTCTTTACCTAGGAAATAGGGCGGAGTGGGTGTTTCTTTGACATCAGCGCTCGAAAAGAAATAGAAATGGTGCCGCAGAGTGTGTGTGTACCTCGGTGTGTGTGTTGTAGTGAATGTAACTGGCCGAGATCACATGACTGATCGGATTCGTCTTGGCCGTCATTTCCTGTTTCACCAGTAGAGACAAGTCCACGATCTGGAAGGAACCCAGAGAAACATCGTTTCAGTTTTCATAGCGCGCCTCATCACCTGCTATTGGTCACATGTGAGTAAATGCGTTACCTGGGCAACCGTCTCATAGGCCAGGTACGACAGGATCTCCATGGCGATGCTGTTGGGCTTCAGCTCCAAACTGCTGCAGTCCAGCCAGTCTCGGAACTTTGAGGCTTTCTTGGCTGCAGTCAACAGACAAAGCAACATTTTACATGTGATTTTAAAGGTGCAGTGTGTAAGATTTGTTGACATCTACTGGTGAAGTTGCATATTGTATCCATGACCTCACCGCTCCCATTCAAGCATGCAGAGATCCTATGATAGGCCTCAGTTCTCATTAAAACTCAAAACATGTTTAGTACATCCACTTTGGGTTGTAAACAACATGGCGGCCCCCATAGGTTGGACCCACTCCTGGTGTAAATATACATTAAAGGGCTCATTTCAAGAGTTATGTAAAATGCAAGTCATACATCCGGATGATTACACATTTGTAAAAATGTCAATACAATTGTTTTGTTATTCTATTTCTACAGACCAAAGAGACAAACACGTACCCAAATCTTACACACTGCACCTTTAAGGATTTATCTTTTATATGTGATGTTTCTAAAAGAATAATAATAAAAGACTTGGTTATATTCATCATACCAAAGCTGAGCTGTCGGCTCTCGCAGAACTCTGAGTACTGAGACTGGTCCATGGATCGAGTCTGACGCTCTAAACGCTGGAGAGGAAAACAACACACACACACACACACACACACACACACACACACACTATGAATTCATTCAATATGGAATTTCAACCTTCGTCTATGTGCATATGAATCAGTCCCTGATGACCTCTGACCTCCAGCCTCTCCTGTTTGACCGGGTCGATCTCTTGTCTCTCAGAAGGTGGAACGAGTTCACCGGTCTGATCCATCCACACCAGGAAGTCCTGGGCCAATCGCTGCCTCCGCTGGTTCCCCCCGGCAGCGCTCCACTTCTCTGAACACACACGTTTCAATCGATTTTATAAATGAAAATAGTAATAAGGGGGAGGAAATGAATCATACTCTTAAATGATCTGTCTCCAGGTTGGTGATGATGATTATGGTCTGTGTGTGTGTGAGGGTGCATCTACCTGTGTCCTGCCCCATGTCGTCATCCTCCAGAGATTTGAGTAGTTTGGATTTATAATCTCGGAACTGAAGATATTTTAATAATCTCGCCAACTTCCTCTGTTGGACAAACAGAAAGAGGAAAAAAGAAAAAGGATTAGGTCATGATTATTTGAACTGATATATAACTATACTTATTCATAAATATCAATATAATGAATCATTGTTAATTTATGTATTCATATGAATACTTTGAAATAAGAACCTTGAAAAGCAAATTATAAAAATAATTCAAATGCATTTTTAAAGGTTATTCAAAACAGGAAAAACCCAAATGCAATGGTACAGTAGTTGTATAGTATGTCAAAAATAAACAAAAAACAATAGCATAGTATGATGTATAAAATAAAAGATCACAGTATGACTATAGAGTAGAGAGTACAGTATAATTTCCAAAATACAGAAAAAAAAATCATAAATATATATATTTAAACATCTATAGGATGATATCCAAAATGTGAAAAAAGCTCAGAGTATAAATATGATTTACCTAATAACAAATGACTTGATGATATAGTAAAATACTACTTTGTTTACATCTTATTAATATTCACGTACCTTGTCCCTCCGCATCAGGAACAGGATGTCCTCAGCAGAGATGACCCTTGACCCTCGAAGCGTCGCCCCCTCACAGGCCTGATGCAACTAAATGATCAAAGAAACCAATCACATGGCAGAATTCAAGTCCACAGATCCTCTGTCAACATCACTGGTACTATCTTCCGTCTTCCATGTAAAGTATACGTTACCATGGTGATGAGCTGTGTGTGGACGATATCCTCCACCAGAGCTGCCGTCTCATGCAGAGGCCTGCGAGCGTCTCCCAGAGCAAACCTGAACCAACCGAACATCCAACGTTTGTGATGAGAGGACAGATACTGATTTAATAACAAAGGTTAAACCATGACAATAAAAGGAGAGTGAAGAAAACACTATCGATTTAATATCAATGAAATTAGTATTATTTATCTAATATTTATAAATATGTTTTTTTATTGTTTTAGTCCTGACTTTTAACACCTTTTAGTAAAGTAAATGAACATTTATTTTATTTTCATTTCAATTTTCTATGTATCTATATATTTTAACATGTGGATTCCATTTGTTATAAATGAATATATGACACACACACACATACACACACACACACAAGCTTTGACAACAATTTGGTCAAACCTCAATTTGCATCCTGTGAAGCCACTTCCACGATGACAAACTCACCTAAAGCCACATCCTGAGGCTCTTTCCCTGTCGCCATCTCCCTGCCTCCATTCACTGTCCCTCACAAACAAAGACCTGGCGCCCCTCCGATCCCCCCTCCTCCTTCCCAGCAGCTGATTGGCTGACGCTGACGCAGGTGAGACTCGCCTGGTTAAGGCTTGTGGGCAGGTTGTTGGCTTCAGGCTGATCGTTGGTTAAAGGGTTTGGGGTTTAGTTTGGTTTCAGCCTCCCTGACCACCGACATCACCTCTCTGCAGCCCACACAAGGTGAGTACCCCAACACACACACACACACATACACACACACACTTAAACCACACTCGCACATGGGATGCCACCACTTTCATTCCGCTTCTATCTACATCTAAATGCATAAACTCCTCCAGTGCAGATTAAAATGAAAAGACTGATGCATTTTATAAAAATACACATTTCATGAGCATATTTCTTTTAATATTAATACTTCTGTTTGTCTTTCTATCATATAAAATATCAATCTATTTTCTTTAAATCAAAATGTTTCAAATAGTTTGGTACAAATTCTTTTCAACTCTAAGACAAAATGGTGCTCAATCATTATTTGAATGTTTGAGTAATCGAACTTGAATTAATTCTTGAGTTAATTAATTCACTTTTTGTTTTGGAAAAATGTAAATAATCATTTCGGACGATTAGTCTGAGAACAGATTCAGTTTCAAGACACAGAGAAAAAAAGAAAAATCAAAACCGCAAATCGATTGATAAACAAAAAGGAAAACACTGTCACTGAAATAATATTTTCACTACAACTTTCTCTCTGATAAAGAAATGCAACATCATATTTCTTTTGGTTTGAGTGATGATGAAGATGTAGATAAAGATAAAGGTTTGTGGTTGTGGACAGTTTAAAAATAATCGGTTTGATTTTTGTAAACTATAATTATTCAGCACATTCATTACTGTGCTTCATCTGTTTACCAGGTTTCTATGGCTTCAAACAGTTTGTTCAGCAGCAGCACTCCCATACTGTACTGGGGTGAGTTCCCCCCTCTGTGTGTGTGTGTGTGTGTGTGTGTGTGTGTGTGTGTGTGTGTGTGTGTGTCTCACATCATGCTCTGTAGCTCTGGGATGAAGCTGGAGTGAGGTCTGGATGAGTGAGGTCTGGATGAGTGAGGTCTGGATGAGTGAGGTCTGGATGAGTGAGGTCTGGATGAGTGAGGTCTGGATGAGTGAGGTCTGGATGAGTGAGGTCTGGATGAGTGAGGTCTGGATGAGTGAGGTCTGGATGAGTGAGGTCTGGATGAGTGAGGTCTGGATGAGTGAGGTCTGGATGAGTGAGGTCTGGATGAGTGAGGTCTGGATGAGTGAGGTCTGGATGAGTGAGGTCTGGATGAGTGAGGTCTGGATGAGTGAGGTCTGGATGAGTGAGGTCTGGATGAGTGAGGTCTGGATGAGTGAGGTCTGGATGAGTGAGGTCTGGATGAGTGAGGTCTGGATGAGTGAGGTCTGGATGAGTGAGGTCTGGATGAGTGAGGTCTGGATGAGTGAGGTCTGGATGAGTGAGGTCTGGATGAGTGAGGTCTGGATGAGTGAGGTCTGGATGAGTGAGGTCTGGATGAGTGAGGTCTGGATGAGTGAGGTCTGGATGAGTGAGGTCTGGATGAGTGAGGTCTGGATGAGTGAGGTCTGGATGAGTGAGGTCTGGATGAGTGAGGTCTGGATGAGTGAGGTCTGGATGAGTGAGGTCTGGATGAGTGAGGTCTGGATGAGTGAGGTCTGGATGAGTGAGGTCTGGATGAGTGAGGTCTGGATGAGTGAGGTCTGGATGAGTGAGGTCTGGATGAGTGAGGTCTGGATGAGTGAGGTCTGGATGAGTGAGGTCTGGATGAGTGAGGTCTGGATGAGTGAGGTCTGGATGAGTGAGGTCTGGATGAGTGAGGTCTGGATGAGTGAGGTCTGGATGAGTGAGGTCTGGATGAGTGAGGTCTGGATGAGTGAGGTCTGGATGAGTGAGGTCTGGATGAGTGAGGTCTGGATGAGTGAGGTCTGGATGAGTGAGGTCTGGATGAGTGAGGTCTGGATGAGTGAGGTCTGGATGAGTGAGGTCTGGATGAGTGAGGTCTGGATGAGTGAGGTCTGGATGAGTGAGGTCTGGATGAGTGAGGTCTGGATGAGTGAGGTCTGGATGAGTGAGTGAGGTCTGGATGAGTGAGTGAGGTCTGAATGAGTGAGGTCTGGATGAGTGAGTGAGGTCTGGATGAGTGAGTGAGGTCTGGATGAGTGAGTGAGGTCTGGATGAGTGAGTGAGGTCTGGATGAATGAGTGAGGACTGAATGAGGGCGTGGCGCGGCAGAGAGACGGCGCCATGATGTCACCAGTCACATGACAGGGTTTGACCGGTTTGAATTTGAGTTCCCCTCCATGTTTCCTGAGGAGCTGGAGACATGGATCTGATCTGTGGCTATAAGTGATGGTGATTGGCCGAGGTAGAGTCACATGTAACATACAACATACAACATACAACACTACTAATATGTGACTGACGACTCCGAGGGACAGAAACATTCAGTTTCGTTATGTAAATCATTGTCCTATGGTTAAAATAAACAGGGTGGGCGGGGCCACGGCAGGCTGACCCTGTGGGTGTGGCCTCCGCTCCAGTCCCGCCCTCAGCAGCACTTAGAGGCTAAGTGGTGAAGGTAATGGCTGAGTAATTATTAGGTGTTCCTAATAAAGTGGTCAGTGCGTGAAGTGGCTACATCGCTAATCAGGCTCCGCTTCCTGTATCCTTCCCCCTGCATCACTGACGCTTTAATTTATTATTCCACCACAGCAGCTGAGGAGAGAGAGGGAGAGAGACAGAGAGAGACAGAGAGAGAGGGAGAGAGAGAGAGAGAGAGAGAGAGAGAGACAGAGAGACAGAGGGAGGGAGAGAGAGAGAGAGAGAGAGAGAGAGAGAGACAGGCAGACAGACAGAGGAGAGGGAGATGAGGCCTAACATCATATTTTCAAACCGACTCCTCGGAAAGATTCTGCGCTCACACAAAGACGAGGTTCAGGGTCGGATGGAGGGATGAGGAAGAGGAGGAGGAGGAGGAGGAGGAGGCAGGGTTGAGGGAGGGAGGGAGGGAGGGAGGGAGGGAGGCACAAAGGAAAGAACGGCCACTGATGTGAGGATATGCCGGTCGTCACGGTAACCAGGCAGCTGAGCGGCAAACACAGCAGATGCGGCTCTGACATGTCATTCCATCACAAACACACACACACACACACGTACACGCACACACACACACACACACACACACACACACCACCGCCCTGAGGGACGCCGCCATGTTTGTAAGCAAGAGGCCATTTCTTCCTCCTCCTCCGCTCCTGCTGCTCGTCTTCTTCAAAAAACCTCTTTTATTATTCACCGTCTCTTAGCCCCGCCCCCCTCCCCCACTCCCCCCCTCCCCCCCCTCACTCCACCGAGCGCCTCCAGCTGAATCATGTCTCTGCTTTTCAGTTTGTGCAGCCGACTCTCTCTCTCTCTCTCTCTCTCTCTCTCTCTCTCTCTCTCTCAACATGAAGGAGCGAGAAAATGATTCTGAAAACAAAACTGACATTTTTGCAATTCACCTTTAATCTGCTGCTTTGATTTATGATATAATGATCTTTAAATGTGACCTAAATAATCCTGAAGTCAGACTTAAACCTCAGACTGTTTATAAAGATGGACGTAGCATCCCCCTCTAACTCCTCCTACTTCCTGGTTCATTTGAATATGGGCAAAGAGGCGGAGCACAGGTAGAGCTGGGGGTGGGCCCACGCGTGGTGCCCTTACAGCATCCGCAGAGGGCCGGCCCAGGTGTCACTCAAGAGGCCACGCCCCCTTAATTATGCACGATTTCTTTTCCCATGTTGCTGCTTGCTCTGGCCAATAGACAGGAAGCAGAGCTCGAGGAGGCGGAGCTTAGATCGAGATGGTTGGTGTAACTGGACAGGGTGAGATGAGTCTACTGTGGCGCCCCCTACAGGAAACTTCTGGAAGTGGTCATGATGTAAAATAAGCAGATTTTCAAAAAGGTCTCGCCCACAAATTAAAGGTGAATGTTAAAATGTTAATAAAATAGAATCTGAATTTTAAGATCTGCGCTTGTTTAGTTTGAAATGTTTTAGAGGATTAACGAGATTAGAAAAACAACTGATAAGAAATGGAAATAAAAAGCATAATCCCTGTGATCCAGCTCATCATTTCTCCAATGACTCACTCTCTCACCTCATTTTTCTTATTTTGAAAACACGAATATGAACTTTTACGCTCCGTCTGTTCATTTCACATCAACTCTCTCTCTCTCTCCTTCTGCTCTGAGACTATTTCAAAATCTAATTTCATTTATTCAATCTGATTCAGCTTTTTTCCTTTTTTAAAACCCTGCCCTCGGTCTGACCCGTCGTTTTTCTTTTCTCCCTCAACAAACATCGAGTCAGTTTGTTTGGCAAAGAAAATGAAATGAGGTTTTTAGAATCAGACTCAGGATCAGAGCCGGAGAGGAAGTGAAAAAAGCTTGAAGAGATTTTAAAGACATGGCGACTCAAGCAGCAACCAAAGGGAGAATGAAACATGTTTAAAGTCTGGTACAAACAACAGTTTTGGTCTCAGTCATGTTTTCCTGTCACACCTGTGCAGGGGGCGGGGCTTATATTTATCCAATCAAGGTTTGAAATTGTGCAAAATGAAGGGGGCGTGGCCTCTTGAGTGACACCTGGGCCGGCCCTCTGTGGGGCCCACCCCCGGCTCTACCTGTGCTCTGCCTCTTTAGCCATTTTTCGGATAAACCAGGAAGTGGGAGGAGTTAGGCATCAGCAAGATGGCCGACGAGTGAACCCGCCCGCTACGAGCCTCACGAGCGCTCTGCAGAAACTCGGCTCCATCACTTTCAGGCTCCGCCTTGTCGTTGAACTTTGGCCGAGGACGTAAATCTGAGAGAATCATTCCACGTGGACACAAACATCATAGATCCAGGTCGAGTAGAACATCCAACCAAACCTGAGAACAGGCTCCGCCCCCTGCTCTCTGCAGACCCTCCCTCCTAAAATCTGACCTGGGTTAGTGACCCCCCCCCCCCCCCCCCCCCCCCCTCTCCTCCCATTTCACCCCCCATTACTCCTCATCAAGACCAACAGTGGGTTTTATTACCAGAGAGCAGAGCCACATCTGTGCCGCTCTCTCTCTCTCTCTCTCTCTCTCTCTCTCTCTCTGTGTCTCTCGCCCCGGCACTGGCTCGATCTAATCAGGTAAATATTGGAGGGATTTGTTGGCTCCAGTTCCTCCTGATGTTTTATCTCCTCTGAGCTCTGCCTCACTCGGCCTCACATGGTGAAAATGAAAGGGGCGGGGCCACAGTGTGGAAACCTGGTGCCAGGAGGGGGAGGGGCCTGTGGGACGAGTGGGAGGGGTTTTATAAGTTTGGCTGTTTGATGTGATAGATGGATGGAAAGAACCGACACCCTCCGTTCCACATGCTGTCATACACAAAACGAGATTTATAAATAAGGAAAAAACCTTGAACTTCCTGTTGAATGTTTCAAAATAAGAGCTCTCAAAGCGCCCATGGCCTCTCAAATCTTCCTGACATAACTTTTACTTTGGTTATAGATTATGAATAGTTTATTGTATTTAAAAACTATAGAGAAGTCACAATAAGTAACTGGTGAAATATCGACATCTAGACTACAGACTTTCACAGTCACCTCTTACTCATATTGAATAAAATATGGAATCAATTATTAAACAGTGAAAACCAGAGTTACTGGAAAGAACAAACAAGGCAATTCAAAAGGTCTCGTGTGTATTCCACTTCCTGTTCGACAGACCTGCAAGTAAACAGAGTCTGTTTTGGTTCAAACTCTGGAAACAAAAGATCTGCTTCACCTTCTGGAAACATGGAAACATCTTTCCCTCCCTTTAAATCATCTTTAAATCCCCTCTCAGAGGATTTGGCGTGAGGAGGGGGAGGGGAGGGGGGGGGCGGGTGGAGGAGGAGGGGGGCGGGTGGAGGAGGAGGGGGCGGGTGGAGGAGCCTGGTTGATTGGAGCTGATTTGTTGTGAAGGGGCTGCAGAGGAGAGGAGTGGGAGAATCCACGGGGGAAACCTCGGAGGACGAGCCGCCAAAGACAAGAAAGGTCTGAGCTCCAGTGACAGAATCACCTGAGCCAATCAGACGCCGGCGCCGGAGACACAGATGTGACTGATCCCCAGAGACACTTCAAAGTCCCACTGTCCAATGGGACTTTGTTAAATGATTATTATCATGTGTGAAAGAAGAGAGGAGGGGGCGGAGCCTGGGAGCCGCCAATGTAAACAGACATAGATGAGAATAACACTGGTCTCAGATCAGCGCCTCTTTGGTTCCGACGGACGTGTTTACATAAACAGGCGATGATGTCATACTTTGAACTCTCTCTCGTTCCGAGGACCCCTTCCCTCCCGCTGACTCCGCCCACCGCGCTGTATTTAACGCCCCTGCTGCGCGAACCGTAAACACCTCATCTGCGTCCGCTCATCGAAGTTATTGATCGTCTAAGTGGCGGCGTCCTCGCCGTGACGAGCGGCGGCGGGAAAACCAAGCTGCAGGTTCCGATGAGTGAACTCCTCAGGGACCCGTCACAGGAACGGGAACCGAGGCCAATTAGCGCCGCGCACATGTGACCCGCGCTTAGCGCCGACACGCCCGCCGACCACACGGGGGGGGGGGGGGGGGGGGGTCCTTTAACAACGTCTCAACTTCCTGCCCGCGACAGGAAGTGGAGGAGAAGACAAAGAGAAAGTGGTGTCTTTGATTGTTTGGAGAAATAAACAAAAACTGTAAATAACATATTCTAATTCTGTGCCCTTTCAAAATAAAAGCACCAGTGGATCAGTGAATCTGATGTGGGAGAGAGCGAGAGAGAGAGAGAGAGAGAGAGAGAGAGAGAGAGAGAGAGCTGGTCAACATGAACTTCAATAAAAACCTGCTGTAGTGTGTGTGTGTGTGTGTGTGTGTGTGTGTGTGTTTGTGTGTGTGTGTCTTTTGTCCTTTACCTCTCTGCAGTAATTACTCTCTTATGTATTTGACCTCTGACCTGTTTCTATGACCCACTCACTCTTTGACTTTTCCCCTAATACACCCATAATACTGTGTGTGTGTGTGTGTGTGTGTGTGTGTGTGTGTGTGTGTGTGTGTGTGTGTGTCCATGATGTGGTCGTGAAAACTAAAGTGGATACAAACTGCTGTTGGTGCTCCAAGCTCCACTTAATTACATCAAGCTGCGGGACACAGACACACACACACACACACACACACACACATACACACACACACACACACACACACACACACACACTCACACACGTAATTCAACCTGGCTCACTCCAGTCGTTTCCATACTGGCAGCCTTTCTAAAGTTCTGACTCATTCTCTCTCTCCCCCTCTTTCTCTGTCTCTCTCTCTCTCCCCTCTTTCTCTGTCTCTCTGTCTCTCTCTCTGTCTCTGTCTCTCTCTCTCTCTCTCGCTCGCCCTCGTGCTGCAGCTCCAGAGCAGAAAAACAAATCTCACGGCCCTGACAATGTCACATGTGGTCACTCAGAGCGATGAGGCAGAACGAGGATCAACACGAAGAGTCAGATGAAGATTTGAGAGTGAAGATAAAGGAGCATTACCACAAATTCATGACATTCTTTCCCCTTTTTATTAAACAAATCTTTGTTTTCCACTTCACTTGATGAAGTGATTGTGATCAAGATAAACCAGAAACAGACTCACTGTGTGTGTGTGTGTGTGTGTGTGTGTGTGTGTGTGTGTGTGTGTGTGTGTGTGTGTCATCATCGCGCCAGTATTTCCCCTCCTCTCTCTTCCTGACGTCCAAGTGTAAATATTTTTCATTCTAAACATTTTTTCTGCTCTGGACAAAGAATCCCTCCCCCTCCTCCCCCTCCTCCCCCTCCTCCTCCGCCGTGTCTTGACGGCCCCGCCCCCTCTGTCACCTGCCCCGCCCCTTTTCCCCTCTCTGACCTGCCTCCTCCCTCTCACCTCCGCCCGATTGTCCTGTGCCAGACTTTGGTTTCATTCTCCTCTGAAGTTGATGATTTTAACATGGGAGTCGATGGGGGTGGACGTTTGGAGCGCAGCCTCAAGTGGCCACTCTGTGAACTGCAAGTATTTCTACTTCTGTATTGGACTCCCTGAAGGTTGCAATGTGGTTTTGATATATAAGTGGGTGCAGTACATGACTTATGTAATGTATACACACACACACACACACACACACACACACACACACACACACACACACACACACACACACACTGTGGCAGTGTTCCATTGACCCACATTGAGCTCCTCCACCCTGAGTGTGAGTCCCTCAGGACGTTGATATCTGCCGTCACACTCAGGTCCAGACTCCGCCCTCCACACATGGATCATGTTTTCCTCTCGGACTCTGTGAACACCACTTCATTCCCCCCTCACTCAGTCACACACACAGTTTAAAGGTGCAGTGTGTAAGGTTTCTGTCATTTCTGTCACTTCTAAAAAATCTTACCAAACTATTACATTCGGACATTATCATACATTTAGAATCACGTAAATGTTTTCATTTTTTTCCAACACCTTGAAATGAAGCCATGAATGTATATTTATACAAAGAGTGGGTCCTCTCTACGGGGGCGGCCATGTTTTTACAGCAGTAGAAGTGGATGTTCTAAACATCTTTTGAGTTTTAATGACAGGTGAGGTGATGGACACAACATGCAACTTCACCTCTAGGGGTCACAAAATCTTACACACTGCACCTTTAACTACTTCCTGACCGTGACAGGAAGTGGAGGAGAAGACAAAGGGAAAGGAGGTTTTTTTTTTAATGTTGGTGAAAATGGATTCATGTGACGTTTGTTTGAGTTCAGAGAATTAAACAAAAACTGTAACTGTAACTTATATATTCTAATTCTGTGCCCTTTCAAAATAAAAGCACCTGTGGAGGTGGAATCTGATGTGCATGCACCTTCACCTCTAGAGGTCACCACATTTTACAGACTGCACCTTTAAATATGTGACAAATAAATGTCAATAGAACATACGAAAGACGCTTCTTTCATATATTCATATATATGAATTTGTATAATTATTATTATTATTATTATTATTATGGAGGAGGAGGAGGTGAGATGAAGGTCTGAGGGATAACACTTGGGGTCAAAGGTCACAGGGTCACAGCTGAGACAAGGTCAAACACGGTAAACCTGTGGTTGTTGTTATTTTGGAAGAAGTGTGTGTGTGTGTGTGTGTGTGTGTGTGTGTGTGTGTGTGTGTGTGTGTGTGTGTGTGTCATTCAGACTCATCCTCTCTCTGGTCAGGAGCAGAGGGATGATGACTGTGAATACATTTGCATGTTAATGTGCAGCTGTTCACTAATGGGAGACGTCTCGTCTCTGATTGGCTGCTTCATCTTCATCTTCATCATCATCATCATGAGGACGACACGTGAGTAAAAGATCTGACATTTAAAAATGAGACTCTGCCGCGACGTGATTGATAAGAGAGGAAATCATCGTCTGTCACACAGGTCCAGATGTGTTTCCTCAGTCTGATTCACTGATCTCATCTTCATCCTCCTCCTCCTCCTCTTCCTCCTCCTCCTCTTCCTCCTCCTCCTCCTCCTCCTCCTCTTCCTCCTCCTCCTCTTCCTCCTCCTCCCCCTCTTATTCCACTTCCTTCTCCTCCTCCTCTTCCCCCTGCTCCCCCTGCTCCCCCTCCTCTTCCTCCTCTTCTTCCTCTTCCTTCTCCTCCTCGTCTTCCTCATGATGAATCTGCTTCTCTTCCGAAACTGACCGTCAGAACAAAATGGCGGCTGATGCCTTTTCTTTGTTTTTCTTTCTGCCGGAGGCTGAACCTCGTGTTTTACATTCAAATGTTTTTCATGGCCTTTACACCTGATTATAACGTTTAATATTTATATAAGTATCTGACTACAACAGCAGAAAGAAATTAGAAATATTCATATAATATTAATACACACATCTGAGATTTAATGGAAGCATGACGATCTATATTGATTCAATCTCAACAACAAAAAAGTATAAAGACTTATGGGGGAAAAAAAGCATTAAGTCCAATACGGAAATGGAAGAACCTGCAGTTCACAGTTTGGCCACTTGAGGCTCCATCCCCACAGACTCCCATGTTAAAATGATCAACTTCAAAGGAGAATGAAACATGTTTGAAGTCTGGTACAAACGACAGTTTTGGTCTCGGTCAGTCACATGTGTTACCGTGACAACAGTACGGGGGCGGAGCTTAATGTGATCATATCAATTTCTGAAATTGTTCATAATTAAGGGGCGTGGCCTCTTGAGTGACACCTGGGCCGACCCTCTGTGGATGCTGTGACAGCTCTACCTGTGCTCCGCCTCTTCGCCCATATTTGGATGAACCAGGAAGTGGGAGGAGTTTAGGCATCCACATTGCAATTAGCTAAGTCATTTTTTGGCAAACTTCTGCTGATAAAGAGGCAATAAATATTCAAATGAGGGGAGTCTTTCATCATTTTAAGAATCGATATTACTTAGTTGCCATGGTGACGTTTACAGATTCGCCCAATGAGAAGTATCTTTGCATGAGATGAGCATTCGATGAAACGATGAAGAGATTCGACCTGAATAAGTAGAAAAAGATGAGTTTATTAGAGAACGTTGTTAAAGTCCTGAACCCTCTGATGTTGTTGTTGTTTATCCCACAACACAAACTGTTCACATCACAGATCAGGACGCTTTAATCCACCGCGAGGACGTGGACGTTCAGGACTCGGAGGCTCAGGCCATATTTCATATCTCTTAATCCCCGTGACCTTTGACCTCCACCTAGATTCATCGCCACGGCAACGTGATTGGATCCAGTATCGAGGAAAATCACTACGGCCGTTTGTGGCCTCGCAGCGTTAGAGTAAATGGAAAAGAGCTTTATGGATGAATGTCAAATACAAATATAACATCAATGTGTGTGTGTGTGTGTGTGTGTGTGTATGTGTGTGTGTGTGTGTATGTGTGTGTGTGTGTGGGGGGGGGGGCTGAGCCGCTGGGTCGTGCATGTGTGAGCAAAAAAATATGGAGACGGTCTGGACCCAATAATCCAGAGATCCTCAGCGGGTCATGTTTGAAAATGATCATCATTATTATCATTATTATTATAATAGTTTCTATTAGTAGTTTTAGTATTATTTATAAATGTATTGATTTATTTATTCATCTATTTATAAAAAATATTATCATCATGATTAGTATTAGTGGTTTCTGTACTGTCATTGTTTTTGTTATTGTTATTATCAGAATCATTACTATTATGAGTAGTATCATCATTGCTTTTTAAATGATGATGATTATTATTATTATTATTATGACTAAAGAGTCGTGTGTTCCTATACACTGAGTTGTTGTTGTTGTTGTTGTTGTTGTTGTTGTTGTTGTTGTTGTTGTTGTTGTTGTCTCACCTGCAGAAGACTCCCATCCCCTCCAGCAGGTAGCACTGTCCCCCGTTGAAACAGTAGTTGGGCATCACGTCGCAGGGCGAGCGGCAGCTCCCGTTGGCCATCTGATAACCCACTCGACAGCCGCCCGTCCCGTCCGACCCGTCCACCGGCGCCGCCGCCGCCGGCGGAGCCGCCGCCGGGACGTTGGGTAACGGAGCCACGTCCCCAGGAGGCGCCGCCCCCGGCACGAAGGGGTCCGACGCCGGGACCCGGGGCCTGGAGCGACCCGGGGAGCCGGCCGACAGTCGGAAGTCCTCGTCGCTCTCGTAGGCCTCGGTGGTGGTGCTGTACGTGTACTCGTCGGCGGTCGGGGAGACGCCGTCCTCGTACGGCGTGAGGTAGTCGTAGTTGTCGGGCATGGCCCAGGAGGTGGGGTCGCCGCCCTGCAGCTCGTGGGCCAGCGAGGAGGGAGAGGGCGGGGCCAGGTCCAGGTTGCGGCCGCGAGAGGAGGGGTCGAAGAAGTCCACGTGCAGGATGTCCGGGTTGGGGGGCGGCGCCGTGGTGGTGAAGAGGCGGTCCAGGTCGAACACGGCGGTGTCCTTGGCGTGGATCCAGGGCGGGTCGGTGTGCGGCAGACGCTCCTCCTCCTCCTCCCCCTCCTCCCCCTCCGCTCCGTCCGGGTTCTGCGGGTTGCTGGGCAACAGGTGCTCCGTCTCGGCCGAATCGGGGATGAACTGGGGCGGGGCGGCCACGCCCACTTCCTCCACGGCGGGAACCACGGATTCTCCGAACATGCCGCTGCTCTGCTCGTCCTCCTCGCCGGCCCGGGGGACGCGACCCGCCCTCAGGGTCACGGCGTCGGCGCCGGCGGGACTGGCCGAGCTGCTCATCTCGGTTGCCGTGGCGATGACATCATTGGCCTTGGCTGGCCCCGCCTCCTCCTCGGTGAGAGGGGAGGTGACGTTGGCAGCGTTGTCCGGCTCGGTGGCGTTGGTCCCGAAAACGTTTCCTGTAAAAATACAAAATAAAAGTTTGGTTCGTTTAAAGGAGGTCGGGCAACAATGGACTGAGGATGTTGTTGTTTACATTACAAACATTTGTTTACATGGATATTTTTACCTTAAATTTCAATGAAATAGTCATTATGTGCAAAATACCTCAAAAACACAATACGGGTTCGAAAAAATACAAATACTGAAAAAAAGATTCAGTGAAAAGTTTATATCAAAGATCATTGATCTGAAAACGAGTTGTTTTTTCGTCTGTGCAGCAGAAATAAACCTCCGACCCACAGAAACCAGCGTGACCTCGGTGACGGCAGAAACCATTAGCATGAAAAATTCAACAAATCACAGAGCTGGAAATAAACTGGTTGGAGGCGGAGACATGAAAAATAAAGTGCACTGCAGGGAGAGAGAGAGAGAGCAAGAGAGAGAGAGAGAGAGAGAGAGGGATTTCTAGTGTTTTTCATGTGAATGTGCTGAATCATCATTATCACCTGGGTCACATGTGGTTTTTTTAGCCCCGCCCACGCCACTTCTAGCGCAACACCATGCCACGCCTCCCTTCCTATGTTGTTAGCATGTAAACATCCACGTTTGTTTGGATCATCACATGTTTGGATACACACTTGACTGTGTGAATGTGCCGAGTCAGCGTTCACACCCGGGTCACATGACCCCGCAATCAACATGGGCTTTAATCAGCAAGGCTCCAATCAGCATTCGATGTCAATGCAAGACCCCGGAAATTTCCTCTACTACATAGACTTTTTTTTAGCCCCGCCCACACCACGTATAGCCCCGCCCACACCCCTAATTCAGCTTCCTGTTAGCATGCAAATCTCCATGTTAGCTTAAAAGCTTTAAAACAGGGGACCCACCAACACCCACCTTACTGTATTTATGTAAACGTGCTGAATCAGCGTTCACACCCGGGTCACATGACTCAGCGATTGATCCGGGTTCTAATCGGCTCGGATCAACTCTTTGTTGCATCTGCTTATTTTTAGCTCCGCCCACACATCTTTCTTCCCGCCATGACGCACATGCAGCTTCCTGTTGTTAGCATGTAAACCATAGGTGTCAAACTCTGGCCCGTGGGCCAAATTTGGCTCGCGTTGTAATTATATTTGACCCGCGAGACAATACCACATGACTACTATTAGCATTGACCGCTAATACTACAAATCCCATAATGCCCTGCTGTTGTTTAGGCGCGTCAATTACGACAGGACCCAGAAACGCGCTCTCCTCCGTGAGAGGAGTCATAGCGATTTCACGCTACAAGCGTCACCGTGATGCCCCTTTCCAGAAATGGCAAAAAGTAAGGCAGAAAACAGGAGCTTTCTGGACAAGTGGGAGGTACAATATCTGTTTACATGTGCAACAGACAGACCTGTTTGTCTTGTTTGTGGAGTCAACGTGGCCAATAGAAAAGAGGCATACGATTTTTATTTAACATTTATTCAATAAATGAATGCCATTGATGTGTTTTTTTATTTGAAATTTGATTCTGCATGTCTCCACTATTAAGTTTTATATTGTATAGTAATAAGCGTTGCTTGGTTCATATTCAATGTTAAAGCAAAATTTGTGTGGGTTCATATTAAAAGGTTCATTTGTTCAATGCTGGCCCCTGACGTTGTTCAGGTTTTAAATGTTGGCCCACTGTGTATTTGAGTTTGACGCCCCTGATGTAAACAAACATGCTAGCTGTTTGTAGCTAAGGTTGTTTATGTTCGACCGGGGACAACGTTAAAATAACATATGATAAGAAACATCTGCTGCTGTTTATAATGAGACGTGAAAGTAAACAATCACCAACTGCTCTGTCCACACACACACACACACACACCTCCACACACACACACACACACCGGTGCCAAACCATGCTGAGGTTTGGTCGCATGGGATCGGCAGCGTCTGGCATCGAACACATGGGGCGGAACTAATTAAAGCGAGACGTGATTGGCCGAGGGCTCATCTTGCGGTCGACTCGTTGACTCGAGCAAAAAGCTGCTTTACGGCGCCGGGCGACTCTTTCTGGATTAAAGGAATAATTCACTAATGTACTCGAATGGTGAGGAACTGGGATTATTTGGGATTATGGAGGATGGAGATGGAGAGAGGGATTTGGGGGAATGTCCCATAAAAAGTGTGTGTGGGGGGGGGGAGTTCCCCCAAGGAAACAAAGAAGTAAACAAACTGCAAAAAAACTGTAATATTTATTAGATTATTTAAATATAGTATTTTCATATGATACTTTTTTGAATCTGTCAAAATAACATCATCACGTCAACAGATCATTTTTTTAATGTCGTAATTTCCACTATTTTCCAGCCACTTAAATATTAAAATACAATGAAACACCTTCCACCTGCTTGAACCCCAAATCCCTCTGAGCGCTTCCACTGAAATCTTAAAGGTTCAGTCTGGAGGATTTACAGTCAAATAGTGGAAAACATGGCGCCCTCTACTGGAGAGGAAGTGTTGCTAATGTCAATATCAAGGAAAAACAATAATAATTCAAACACTATATAAAATGATTCATGTTTTATTCCTGAGAGTGGAAATTTAAATATTCACTCATAAATCTTACGCAACTGCACCTTGAACTGACTTTTTGTTTTTAATATGAAAAATAACTTTTCTTCCACTTCCTGTAACTGTTTTAGAAATTTGGAGCTGAGTCATGTTTAATAATCTGAGTTATGTTAAAAAATCTGAGTCACGTTTAATAATCTGAGTCATGTTTAATAATCTGAGTTATGTTAAAAAATCTGAGTCATGTTTAATAATATTAGTTGTGTTTAATAATCTGAGTCATTTCCTGCTCTGATTTCTCAGCATCCTTCACCTCAGGGATTTTTAATCAAAGCTCTGAGAGTTGACACATTTATCTTTATCATCTTTAATAAAAAGAAATATATGAAATAGAATCATCTTTATTTAAAAGTGATGACCTCAGAATGTGATGTGGGAGGAGCTTAGCGGTGAACCTCCACCTCCACCTCCTCCTCCTCCTCCTCCTCCTCCTGACATATGTTGCAGATATCTGAAGTTAAGCTCCGAGCTCAACCCTCTGGGGTTTTAATCTCTAAATGTCTCCGACCACATTAGCTCCGCCTCCTCCTCTAAACTTTTAATGAGACGCTTTTTATTCTTTAAACGAGAAAAAGAATTAAAAAAGAAGCGCACGCGCCCTCTGACTCCAGCGAACCGCCATCTAACAACCCAACAACCACAAACCACAACGACGGATCAAATTGATCAAATCTGCATCATCTTCCTCACAAACAGATTTTTAAAAATATTATTGTGGTGAAATAAAGAGTCAAAGACTCTGTGGGAAAACTAAATGTGGAGTAATTACATTCAATTATAACCATGGACTGTAAATAAAGATCTATCAGTTTCATTATCATAACTCCGCCTACTTCCTGTTTCATTCAAAAATGGGTAAAGAGGCGGAGCACAGGTGGAGCGGGGGGCGGGGCCCACGGGGCTGTCACGGCAGCCACAGGAAGGTCGGCCCAGGTGTCACTCACGAGGCCACGCCCCTTAACGATGCACACTTCCAAACCTGGATAGAATAAAGTTAAGCGTGTTGCCTTGTGTGTCGAGCAACGCTTTGTGGATCTACAGCTTCAAAGCTAAGAAGTAGTGATGTTGTTATGGGTAATAACTCCGGTCATGTGTCCTCATGTCAGCCCACTGTGGGAGATGGTCCAGGAAGGCATCGACCTGAAGAGCATCAAGTGGACGCAGCACTAGACTCCCCCCACCAATCGTTGGCTTCCTAGCTGCTAACAGAGTTAGCGGCAGTGACGATGATGTTGCCCAGGTGGTCCTGGGAACGGACCAGCTTCTCTCTTCCCGTTACATAAACACGCACAATCTTCCTGTCTGACTTGAATTCTCTTTGTAGGCAAAGCTACGTGTCTCTTTCGATGCTCCCTCGGACTCCTGGTGGTAAACTTTAGTCAACCCGTGTAGCTCAACATGTTGCTTCTGTATGTTGACTGAAAGGTTGATCTGATTTCTCTGGTTTCATACTGGTGAAGCTGAAATGTGTCAGTCAGCAACGGTGATGTCATGAAGCTGGTTGTCGTTCGGGTCAACTGAGTCAACATTGTTCAGGGGCAGGAGGTGATGATGATGA
>JAFBJT010008131.1:40407-54550 GCA_016785325.1 Chascanopsetta lugubris
AAGCGGCAACCTTGAACGTTTTCACTTACTTTCTCTTTGACGAAGAGTTTGAGCCCCATGTTTTCCAGGCCTGTGTGAAAATACTCTGCCACTTCTCTGTGTCTCTCCCAGGATTTCTCCAAACCCTTTTTGATTTGGAAAATGACACTTTACTCAACACAGAATGTTGGTATATTTAATGTCTGCAGACTAAATCCGGTAGAGAACGGTCTTTAAACCCGTGAAGCAAAGCTTGAAACAAAACCAAATTTTCCTCCTGATGAAGGTCATAGAATCACGAAAGGTTACAGGATAAAAGTATATTTTGCATCTTTTTTTTTAGCCCAGACAAAAAGCTCTGTCAAATGATTTTTTTCTCAAATGCAAGTCCTACCTCCTCGACCAGGACGGCCAGACTCTCCCTCAGACAGTAGAAAGCTGTGATGGGGCCTGTGTGGTGATACCTGCAGAGAGGAGAGGAAGGAAGCAGAGAGGACAGGAAGCAGAGGGGAGGGGAAGCAGAGAGGACAGGAAGGAAGCAGAGAGGGCGACGGACAGACAAATTCTGCAAGTGTGGCTAAACACAAAACCCGCTTTTGAAATGTGATCGGCTCCTGTCTGCAGCAAAAGGTCTCACATTCTGGACGCTTTGCCATCGCAGCCCCAGTAGTTTGCCAGCCACTTCAGGTCCAGGAAGAAGGACACGGGCTTCGTCCTCCGGTTGAATATTTTGTTGCTGAGTGAACAGAGGCAGGATTTAAAAACACGTCATATATATATATTATATAAACAAACTCCGAAGGAACCACTTCATTGTTGGGAGAAGTTCTCATCTCGTTACATTTGAGATCATCGTCATGGTGACATAGTCTTCCCCGACGGGCTGTGACCTCACTTAGGCGCTTGGTTTAGGTCTGTAGTTGAACAGCCTCTCGTTGACTTTGAGACGAGGGAACCAGAAGTGTGGGCAACACTAACTTATACTTTTAAAGTGTTGCCTGACTCCATTCATCTTGTACTGGCAGGATTACTAACTCAGTGGCCACTTTATTAGGCACAACCTAACACTTTGCTGCAATGTAACACAAAAGCTCTGACATTAATTCAACCTTATTTCCAGTGGTGGAAATGATATTCATGAATTATTCCTAATTGTCGGTAAAGCTGGTATTTTTCAGGATTACATTATGTAACGTGTTTCTATAATATCAGTAATATTCGAATTGAAGTATTCTAATACCATTCGACTCAAAGGCTCTATGACAAGGTCGTCAAACATGCGGCCTGCGGGCCAGAATCGGCCCGTCATGGGGTCAAATCTGCCGTCAACGCCATGTTGTTTTGGAAAAAGTGCAAAAAATCGATGTGATTGGTTATATTGAGAAGAGACATTTCACCGTGTGAACTTTGATGCTGATTATTTTCATCACATGTATTGCCGTGAAAATGAATGGCAGCAGCCGCTTTTGCTTTGCGGAGGTGTGCCTATCAAAGTGGCCACCGGCTGCTGTCAGCCATACTGCAGGGCTCACCATGCTCTCTCGCTGAAGGAGATGGGCGCCGTACCGGGTGGAGCGTTCAGGACCTTCTGAGAGCCCGTGTACAAGATGTCTATCCCTGTAACGACGGACAGACAGGCCGGCGTCACATCAGTCTGTCAGTCAGCCAATCAACAGGAGGCACACGACTGATGTTCACGGTGACTTGACTCGACCTTGCTGGTCCATGAGCAGTGGAGCTCCTCCAATCGAAGCCACCGAGTCCACCAGGAGCAGGCAGTCATACCTGTGGACATGAATTAGAATGTGTGTGTGTGTGTGTGTGTGTGTGTGTGTGTGTGTGTGTTCTCCCTTACTTGTGACACAGCTGTCCGACGCCATCTAGAGGATGCAGGACTCCTGTGGACGATTCTCCATGTGCAACAAAGAGCAGGACGGGCCTGTACCTGGATAAAGCCTGCAGGGGGAAAACAGTAATGCAGCTTTAAAGGTGCAGTGTGAAAGATTTCAGTCCATTTCTGTCTGTTTTACAGTAGTGTACGTGGATAAGCGTACTTATTAATTTTAATGATGAACTAAAGTCTACCATAGGTTCGCTGACGGTGAGCTGATGGATACAGCATGCAGCGTCTCCTCAAGGTGTCACCAAATCTTACACACTGCACCTTTTTAATGTATATGTAAATCAGGAGTCTTCCCTATGGGGGCTGCCTTGTTTTCACTATAGCCCCGATTGGACGCACTAATCATCCAGAGGGCTTGAATGACAAACCCAGGTCTCCCATAGGTTCTCGTGCATACGTGAGGTGATGCCCTTTAACACATGTAAACACTGTGGCACACAATACCTGCTCTATTTCTTCATTAGTGAGGAAGCCCCCTGGTGGTGCCACGATGGTATTGACCCTGGCTCCTGTTGTATTGACACACAGAGTTGTTTTGTTTCTGTCATACATGAGTTTTTTTAAGGAGTTTTAAATTCCACCGCCTGGTTCTGAGGGGAAAGTACCTATCCTCTCCGCCATGTCCGCCGCCCGCTCTCCCCATATGCCGTTGACGGCCATCAGCACGCCGTCCCCGGGCTCCACCGCGTTGAAGATGGCGCACTCCATCGCGGTGTGGCCGGTGCCGCTCACCGCTAACGTCATTCTGTTCTGGGTCTGGAACATGTACTGGACCCCACTCTTGATGTCGTTCATGATCTGAAATGGGAAATGATGGATGACGAAAGGTTAGTCATCTTTAAAGAAAAAAAAAGAGCAGCGTGTGTTTGCTAACTCTGCAAGCAGGGAATCACATGGGCAGAACAAATCCAGCAAGCAGCAGATCTGGGTAATGATTGATTGTTTTTGGAAGGCAAACGAAAAATTGGGTCGGGCCTTTTGAGGTTGCTGATTTTTGTCTTGTTCACTATCTAAAAATAAACCTGAACATGGTTATATTTCCCTCACACAAGGAGAACAAAAACAACCAAAAATATATACATCAATATAGAAATAGAAGTGTGTTAGGCCATTTTACCGCGACACCCAAGTTCCATCGTTTTCCCTTTACTAGTCCATAACGGTCTCATTCCGTATGCGAACTCAGTGTTACAGAAAATGTCATTTAAATAAGGAAAATGCAAGTACTAAATGCATCAGTAGTTACCTCCCCCTTCCAGAAACTTTAAAACTCCACCCCAAATCTCAGCAAAACAACATTTTTGTCCAAATTGCACAGGATTTCAGATGTTGTCTGTGGTCCACCGTCCCATCTTCATCATCCGTGTCAAACACCCGCTCACCTCGAATATCTCCGGATGCATGTGTCCGATGACGGGGTTGGCGCCGGCCTCCAGGATCCGAGGGGGGACGTTGGACGGTCCGGGGCCGAACATGTGACGATGAGGGACCACCAGTGGCCTCCGGAGGCCCGAGGGTGGAGGGACGGCGACGGACGACATGTTTCCAGCAGAGAGACGCCGGCAGGTAAAAAGCACACGGGAGACGGAGCGAGACGGGGAAACCTCAGCTGAGCACGCCCCCTCCGTCCGACCAGTGAGGAGCTGGCAACATGTCGTCCTCTGTCAACACCGGCTGCTTCCTGAGCCGCATGATGCTTCCAAACCGTTTTTTAGAGATAAGCTCGTCAACATGGCCTCCCACGTTAAACATTGACCACCAGCTCCCCTCAGGTTTAACCATTACACTCATCAGCCTGGAGCCCTGTCAGGCAGCAGACGAGGCTCCAGGCTGAACATCAAAGTGGCTGGCTGTGTGTCGAATCGTTGTTTAGTGCCTTTGATGCTTGATTGTGCACAACTTGGAGTAGTTGGAATTTGGGGGCAATTTTCTTTTCAATTCAAGGTGCACTGTGTAAGGTTTTGGTCGTATAGAATAAAATAATTCCACGCTGACATTTTTAATGAATTTATTATGACGTAAATGTTATTTTTTCTATCAGGCCAAAACAAGCATATTAATGTATATTTAAGGAGTGGGTGCTCTCTATGAGGGCCGCCATGTTTTTACTGCAGTGAAAGTGGACATACTAAACAGCTACAGGTGAGTGTGAGTGATTACCCATCAAATGACCACATTCATGACTTAAAGGTGCAGTGTGTGAAATTTTGGTCATTTTTGTCGCTTCTAAAAGATACTTCAAAACAATTACCTACTTTGATCTTCACCATGTTTTCTTACAGTAGCCCAGAATGGACAAACCTAATATATTTTGATAATAACTGAAGGCTGCTGTACTTTCGTCCACATGCTTTAAAGAGAGGGTTGAGGTGAGAAGCTTTCCGCTGTAACATGCAACAGTAGTATTCCACACGCTGTATCGTTAAAGATCATACAGTTGAAAAATCGATAGTTTAATTGTCGGATGATGACATCATGATGATGTCACAAAGTCAACTCATGCATTGCAGTGATGGCTTTTACAGCCGATACGATTAAGACACCGTTTAAAGAGTCATATCAGTGAGAGGATTACATCATTTGGTTGATGGTCAGTCAGTGTGCTGCTTCAAAGCTAGGACTGATTCCTCCCCTGGTGGACAAGGAGGTGTTTGCCCAAAGGTTCGGGGCAGAGGGAGCCCTCTCTGTACACCAGCCGCCCTCTGAGGATGGTGGCGCACACCACTCCTCGGAGTGTGGCGCCCATATAAGGAGTTATCTGCAGAGACGTGAACATATCAATAAGGATCTAATATATATGTATAATCATTATTCTAATCATTACATGTGGTTTGACTCACCTTGTTTTTATGATGTATAGCAGCTTCTTGTATCTGTGGAGATGATATGAGAAGATGAAGCGAGACAGCAATGCTGACTCATGGTGATCAATATGTTACTGCCTTCTAACAATTTTCAGTTATTTAGTTTTGTGAGAATTTGGTTTAGAATTTTTGCCAAAGGACGTTGGCACCAAAATAAGTCATTCTGTTGTGGAGTTCACGGGTTTTCGTTACAACACATCAACACCAGCTTGGGCTCTCATCACTAAAACCTCCCTTGAGATCTTAAAGGGGCAGTGTGTAAGATTTGGTGGCATCTAGAGGTGAAGTTGCATGTTGTCCATTCATGAAAATGTCAGTATGTAATTGTTTAGTGATATTTTTCGACGCGACAAAAATGACCAAAATCGTACACACTGCACCTTTAAATGGACTGCCGCTTTGCAATCAACATGCCTCGTAGCTCCTGTTGAGTCCTTGTCACATCGGTAGAATCTCTGGAGGAACCATCTTGAGCCTCTCATCCACACATTCGTGTTCTCACACACAACCTCCCCACCACATATCAGTCAGCGCACGTCTGACAGCAGCAGCAGCAGCAGCAGCTGTGTTCACCTCAAATTCTCTCTCCGGGTCCCATATGACCATGTCGGCATCGTAGCCGGGGCTCAGGCTTCCTTTCTGCCCGTCCACGCCGCAGAGCCCAGCCGTCCTGTGGCTCAGCAGCTTCACCACATCCCACAGCTGGAAGCCTCTTTGACTGGCCGAGCTCCAGAACAGAGGCAGACCTGGTGCAATGACATGTTCACAGCCATAAACGTACAAAACGGCTAAAGGCTGCTTTCGCTCACATTTTTAAAGGTGTGTACGATTTGGGGACATTACATGTTGGATCCATCACCCTCACCTTTCTCAGCATGCAGGAGAACCTATGGTAGACATCGGTTGTCATTAAAACTCAAAAGATGCTTAGTGTGTCCAGTCTGGGCTACTGTAAAAACAATGGCAGCCGCCGTAGGGAGGACCCACTCATGTAAATACACATTAATGGGCTCATTCGATAATTAACAAACACTGAGGAGATTAGAAGTTCACTAAAATGGCCGTATGTAATTGTTTTGCAATGTTTTTCGAAGCAACAAAACGGACTCAAATCTCACACACTGCACCTTTAAACTGTCATCATTATCCCATGAGGTTGGACACTAACGTTCCTAAAGTCAGACTGTGTCCACCTCTGTGGTCAATGATTCCTCTGCCCTCAAACAAGCTTTGTTTACCCCCGTGTAAACTTTGCCCTGCTATTGTGGGTAACTCTGTAACAGATGATGGGGGAGGAACGATGGAGCTCACACATAATCCTTAAACAAAACAAAGTGCATGTTTCATTCCTGTTATATCCCACAGGCCTGTCTTGTTTTGTGGGCGTCGCCCCTCAGCCGAGCCGCAGAGGGGATTTGTCATGTGGAGACAAATCCTGGTTCTGCTCCACAGACGCTGAGTCATGTTTGACTGTGACAGCAGCTGAGGAGGCTGCAGGGTGTGATGTCGGGGCAGCTTTAGTATGAAGGTGTGTATTAGCACTGGCAGTTTGCCAGCTGGTGGCCCTCGTTATTTAAAGGTGCAGTGTGCACGATTTGAGTCAAATTGACCTATCGGGAGAAATTGGTGTGTAATCAAATCAATGCACCAAGTGTTTTCGTTACCTTAGAATGAATCTTTACATCAGGGTCCTCTCTACAGAGGCGCCACCATTATTTTTTACGAATGCATCTTTTGAGTATTAAGGAAGACGGAAGCCCGGCAAGAAGTTACCCTCCATGTTTTTTAAGAGATGGGTGAGGTGAGGGGGACTTCACTAAATCCTGCACACTGTGCCTTTAAGAGGACACTTCAACCTGAATGGTTGCATTCTCAGGTGGGCCAGTTCAGACCCATGGGCCTCATGCTTGACACCCCTGGCTCAGAATCAGTGAGTGTCAGCGTATACGGTATAAAGGAGATGTGGCGTTTAGTTGTGCATTAAAGGTGCAGTGTGTAAGATTTGGCGCCATGTAGTGGTGAAGATGCATGTCGTATCCATCACCTCACCCTTCCGAGGATGCAGGGGAACCAATGTTAAACTTCAGCTGTCTTAAGACTCAAAAAATGTTTAATATGTCCACTCTGGGCTACTGTTAAAAACATGGCGGCCCCCAGAGAGAGGACCCGCTCCTCATGTCAATATACATGAATGGGCTCATTTAAGGGTAATGGAAAAAAATAACACATTTGGCTGATTTTAAGTCACTATTGCTGGATGACAGTGAATATGAAAAGCATCCTCGGTTTCCATAGTTACCAAACTGGAGTGAGGAAATCCCTCCCCAGGCCTGGGTGAAGTCCCCACTGTCCAGCCTCTTCAGATCGGGGGTACAGGGGGAGTGGTCGGACACCACCATGTCGATGTCCCCGGCCTTCAGCGCCGACCACAGCTGCTCCTGTTGGGGTCCGATCCATACGTCAATCACCGTTGACAGGGGGAGATACCCCCCCCCCTCCCCCGCCCGTCTCCTGCTCCACACACCTGGTTATCAGAGCCTCGGATGGGGGGACAGCATTTGAACTGTGTGGCCCCCGGAGGGATGTTCTCGGCACTCAGGGTGAGGTAGTGATGGGTGGTCTCCACCGTCAGCGGGGCCCCGGCCCGCCGCGCCTCCCGGATCAGATCCAGGGCCTTTGCGGACGACAGGTGGACGATGTGGCACCGCACCCTGGAGCCCCGGGGGGAGGTATAAACGCTGACACGTCACATTGTACGGTGTAATGCCTGTTCATGAATGGGTTGCTGATGTTCTCACTGGTACTGCAGGCAGAGCTGCGTGACGGTGCGGACGGCCTCCACCTCCATGACGTCGGGCCTGGACTGCAGGAAGGTGGAGTACTGAGAGGGATCTGAGGTGGGGTAAGGAGCCATGTGAGTTTGAATCATTGACACCTGGTTCTGAAGTTCATGAGCTCAAACAAAGTGTAGAATATCTGCGTACTTGTGTGCTATAATGACCCTTTAGATAATAACAATAATAATAATAATGTGATTTGTGAATGGGCGATATAAACACAATGATATTCCATGATGATGATGATAATACAAATTCTGCCAAATTGATGAGTTAGTTCTTAAAGGGTCAGTTCTCCCATGATGACACTTAATTTGAAACAAACTACTGATAATATATGGCAATTATATACACCATGATATTGACTTGAGTTATGCAGTATATACTTTTCTCACATAATAATAGTATATCGTTGGTTTGGGTATGAAATATGTCATGTTTTAATATTGAATGGGAACGATTATATCTGATATTAACACTGATATTTTTTTGTATGTATGTGTGTATCTCAAATATCTACATTTTTGTATTTCATTTCTTACCTGAGTCATTTCTCCTGACCCCTCTCCCCGCCTTTAACTCTCAATCCAGCTATAAGTAAACCACTATCATTGTTTCAGCACGTTCACGACTTCACCTAATGTGCAAACGCGCTCTCACCGGGACTTTCCTCTCGCGTCTGCTCGACATCCACCTCTGCGTGGAACTGCGGGGATGCAAAGACATTCCATTGAAAACCCTGCACCTCACGAAACCCCGGGTCTGTGTGCGATGGATGGTTGCGCTGCTTCCGTTACCAGCAGGACGCTTCCTGTGCCCTGCAGCTGAGTCATGGCCGTGTGCAGGTGGGACGTGGTGACGTGGGGGAACTCCTCCACTCCACTGTGGACGAGGAAACACTTGAAACCAGCCACTCCGGCCTGGATCATGGGCCGCAGGTGGACCTGGAAGGAGGGAGGTCGGCCGTTTAGTCTTTGGCTCCCGATTCACCTCAGTCTTCGCTAAAGGTGAGTCGAGTGCGTGATTGAGAGAGTGGTCGCGTGTTCGAGTCCCACCTGATTACCGGGAATGACTCCGCCCCAGAAAGCGGTGTCCACGAAACACTTCCCCGCCGCTTCCCGCAGCTTCTCCTGGAAGTGATCCAGAGTGGTGGTGGGGGGGATGCTGTTTCTGTGAGAGTCATAGACCAAATAAAAACAAGTCTATTCGTGGTTAAAAAAAATCAATTGCCCTTCGCTTTTATTTGTTGGTACAGTGTGTCAGATTTGGTGACATCTACAGGTGAAGTTGCATTTGGCATCCGTCACCTCACTCCTCCCATCCAAGCATCCCAAGCTTAGTACGTCCACTCTGGGCTATTGGAAAAACATGGCGGCCCCAATGGGGAGGACCCGCTCCTGTTGCAAATATACATTAAAGGTGCAGTGTGTAAGATTTGGTGGCATCTAGAGGTGAAGCTGCACGTTGTATCCCTTCTGAACATGCAGGAGAACCTATGGTAGACTTCAATTGTCAAACTCAAAATAGTTTAGTGTGTCCACTCTGGGCTATTGTAAAAACATGGCGGCCCCCCTGTCCTCATGCAAACATACATTAATGGATGATGGAAAACAAAAAGTAAAGCATTGAGGTGATTATAAATTCATGATCATGTCAATTTGTAAATGTTTGCAAATATTTTTAGGTGTGACAAGTGACCACAAATCGTACACACCGCACGTTTTTTTTTTAAAGTCTCATTTTAGGGTGACGGAAAACGCAAGTCAACGCTTACAAAGGCATGTCTACGATGGTGGTCACCCCTCCAGCTGCCGCCGCCCTGGTGGCCGTCCAGAAGCCCTCCCAGGAGGTGCGTCCGGGCTCATTGACGTGGACGTGGCTGTCCACAATGCCGGGCATGACCACGCTGTCGCCGACGTCCAGCACCTGCAACCGCATCACATCCCGCCGTCACGCACGTCTGTGAAGATGGCGACGCCATCGATCGTTGTCTAGGCTTCCAACAGGGAGTGGAACGCGATCAGCGCGGACTCACCTCACACCCCACCTCCTGAGAGGCGTCGGAGAGGATCCGCTGGATCTTCCCGTCCTTGATGAGGACCAGGGCCGGACGCACCTGCTCCCCTGTCACCACCCTCTGACTCCTCACGGCCCCAACGCTCGATCCCAGCTCCATTTGCAGCCGCGGTGAATCCAACCTGTTCTTCCGCAAACACCCTCTCACTCTCTCTCACTCTGATATTGTGACACAGTCTTGACTTTTCGCTGCAGCTCAGGCAACGCCACCTCACCGCACAGGCCAAAGTTTCCAGCTTCTGTTGACTTTGCGATCTCTCTCTCTCTCTCTCTCTCTCTCTCTCTCTCTCTCTCTCTCTCTCTCTCTCTCTCTCTCTCTCTCTCTCTCTCTCTCTCTCTCTCTCACACACAACAGATGAAAGGTGCAGTGTGTAAGATTTTGGTCATTTTTGTCACTTGTAAAAAAAATATTACAAAACAATTACATACTGACATTTTCATGAATTTACAAACAACTAAATGTATTCTTTTTTCCCGTTACCCTTAAATGAGTCAATGTATATTTACATGAGGAGCCGGTCCTCTCTACGGGAGCCGCTATGTTTTTACAGTAGCCCAGAGTGGACATACTAAACATCTTTTGAGTTTTAATGACGACTGAAGTCGACCATAGGTTCTCCCGCATGTTCAGAAGGGTGAGGATGAGGTGATGGATACAACATACAACTTCACCACTAGGTGCCACCAAATCTTACTCACTGCACCTTTAATTTTTCAATTCCATTCCCATTGCAACAGTCTGTCCGACTGTTGCAATGGGAATGGTGATGTTGCAATCTGTCTGTTTTACACATGGCTGATTTTACATGGTACGACAGGATTTTAGCAATATGTGATAGTCATATATTCAGGTGTGTGTGTGTGTGTGTGTGTGTGTGTGTGTGTGTGTGTGTGTGTGTGTGTGTGTGTGTGTGTGTGTGTGTGTGTGTGTGTGTGTGTGTGTCAGACTGTGCATCCATTGGCTGCCAGTTGGAGGGGAGAGGGCTGAGATTGGAGCCTGTGGATGCTGCTGGGTGAGGACTGAGTGGGAGGGGCCTTTCCTTCCATCACCAGTAGGCACGATGCACTGTGCGTGATACCAGCAGTGAAGTCAGTTTTAAGTTGGGTATTCGCCCACTGCTTTGTTTTAGGGATCATCTATAAATGTCTGTTAAAGTATGTGTAAGTATAACTATGAATATAGATACACACATAAAAACTAAAAGATAGGGATTTAAGATAAAATAAATGGTTTCGGTTCAGCACAGCTCTTTTATTATTAAAGTCATGTGAATGAATGAATGTAATGCATTACTGACTATCTTCAATTTTTTTAATCTACTTCCTACATGGAATAATAATTATCATTGAGGCTTCATATTTATTTTTTGTTATTGAATTCTAATAATGAAATGATTCCACTGTAAATGAAGAAACCAGGTTTACATGCTATATCAGACATTACCCAAATTAAAGGTCCACCGTGTAGAATTCAGTGCATGTTGCAGCTGTGTACGCCTCACCTAATATTGAATCTGTCCATTCAGGCTACTGTAACATGGTGAGGATCTATGCATTTGTTTACCTGATTGCACACTCAAAACTATCACAGGCCATTTTCCTTACCTCAAAAGTGGCTTCATTTTTATACACTTCTATGCTTTTAAACCCATATCATTTGGTTTTCACACCACTGTGTATATCTATACTGATTTCAAGTAATGTAAACAATAACTTGTAGATTGCCCGAAATAGTGATTTATAGATGCCCCCTAACAGTATTTTACAGATGGTCCCTAAATCAAAACAGTGTGTGTGTGTGTGTGTGTGTGTATAGCCTGGTGTATGTGGAGCGAGTATCCAACCTGAAACTAACTTCACTGCGGTTGACGGCAGGCGGAGCGAATCACTCCGCGGAGCAGCAGCAGCAGCAGCAGCAGCAGCAGCAAGGACCTCCCCTGTCCCCGGGTGTTACGTAATGTGAATGAACGGAGGCTGCACGCAGACGGATGGCGGCGGCTTCATAGAGCGACAGGCGCGGGGGATGCTGACGGCGACCCGCAGGTTCTGACTCCCAGGTTTGGACACCAGGGGCCTCTCCATCCTTCCTTCCTTCCTTCCTTCCTTCCTTCCGTACCTCCCTACCTCCCCACTTACCTACCTACCTACCTAGCTACCTACCTTCCTTCCTACACACCTACGTACGTATCTACCCACCTACCTCCCTACCTCCCCCCCACCCCCACCCCCGGAGGCGCACAGACGTCTGGAGCCTGCGGAAACTAAACCCCCCCTCTCCTCCCCCTCTCCTCCCCCTCTCCTCATCCACCTTCAGCCGACCAGAGGCGCATCTCTTACCCCCTCCCACCCCCCTTCCCTCTCTCCCTGTCCGAGTCTCCTCCGGTGGAAGCGAAACCAATGCGGCTTTGTTGCGGAGACGCACCCAGGTCACATCCAGCTGTTGTTGTTGTTGTTGTGGAGGAGGAAGTGGAGGAGGAAGAGGAGGAGGAGGAGGAGTGTCGGCGCGGCGGTGAGCTCCTGCAGCCCCTGAGCTGCGGTGACATCAACAATGGCGGGCCCCGAGCAGCAGCAGCAGCAGCAGCAGCAGGTGGAGGAGGAGGAGAAGGCAGAGCACATAGATGATGCGGAGATGGCTCTGCAGGGCATCAACATGCTGCTCAACAACGGCTTCAAGGAGAGCGACGAGCTCTTCCGGCGATACAGGTGAGCGTCCGCGCGTCACGTGTGCGCTGGGCCGCCACTGCAGCGCGAGGGAGGCTATTATGGGATGCCAGAGTGGGAATAATTCATAAAGGTGCAGATTTTTGGGGTCATTGGTGTCACTGCTAAAAAAAACAAAGAAAACAAAAAAAAACGTCACAAAACAATCGCATGCTGATATTTACTTGAGTGGAGTAAATGTGGAATGCCCATTGTTGTGTGTTGACATGAGGAGCGGGTCCTCTCTACGGGGGCCGCCATGTTTTTACAGTAGCCCAGAGTGGACGTACTAAACGTCTTTTGAGTTTTAATGACAACTGAAGTCGACCATAGTTTCTCTTGCATTCTCGTGAGGGTGAGGTGTTGGATACAACAAGCAACTTCACCTCTAGGGGTCACCAAATCTTACACACTGCACCTTTAAGTCCAGGGACCACACACACTAAATCGCAGCACAATGACCCTACTCACAATGACGACCCCATTGTCATTTGTTTTCCTGCATTAGAGTTCAGTTGTGAGTTGAATGAAAATACTCTGTGTTGAAATTGGAACTTGGTTGATCAATGAAGATCCTCTGGAGGACCCTCTGCATCCGCTGGTGGGCCGGTTCCGGCCCGCGGGCCACACTTTAAAACTAGTCTATGGAGACCGCAGTTGAGTTTTCTCCGGCACAGAACATTATATTCCGACAGGTCCATTGATTGGCATGTAGAGAGACGTGGTCCATTATGGTAACATGCAATTATATCCAGAATTATCACTCTGACACAAATGCCTTCGTGGAGACTTTAAAAAAAAAATTTTTTTTTTTTTAAACAAACTGAGTTTGAATCTACACTTGGTGCTCGTGTGACCCAACAGGACTGAAGTGACCTGTGAGCCCGTGGGTGATCTGTGGCTGCTGGCTGAGCCTCATCCCCCCCTGTTCTTTCTGCTTGACCAAGTGTCTCTGAGCGAGATGGTCAACAGAGTGGATGCACACGTGTGACTGTTGGTGTGAATGGGTGAATGGCAACAACTGTACTGTGACGCACGATGAGTCCAAACTGGAGAAACCTCCATATACGTACATGTATGTTATTATTATTAGCATGCTGTGTTACATCATGATTCCTGTCATCAGAGTTGTAAACAGTGTTGTGTGTCGTATTGTTTTGTCCTTCCAGGACCCAGAGCCCTCTGATGAGCTTCGGGGCCAGTTTCGTCAGCTTCCTGGTGAGTCTCAAACACATGAAACGCCGCTGAGCGTTAAAGGTGCATTGCATAGTCATTTTGTCACCTCTAGGGGGTAGAAGAAAAAAATTGCTAAACAATGACATACTGACATTATTCATAATCACCTAAATGTATCATTCTCTCCCATAACCCTTAAAATGAACTCATTAATGTATATTTTCATTAGCGGTTCCTCTCTGCGGCGGCCGCCATGTTTTTTCAGTAGCCCAGAGTGGACGTACTAAAACATCTTTTGAGTTTCCACGACTGGGTCAGTGTGAGGTGATAGATACAATATGCAATTTCACCACTAGATGCCACCAAATTGTACACACTGCACCTTTTAAAGAATAAAACAGCTGCTAATATCATTGATTTCGCAGCCTTCTGTGGTCACACTTCATTACCCCCCACCAATAAAATGTTGCATTATCAAGTCCTGAAATGACCCGATGTGTCAAAGCGGCTTCATCGTTGTCACCACCGGCTTCTTCTTCTTCTTCTTCTTCTTCTTCTTCTTCTTCTTCTTCTTCTTCTTCTTCTTCTTCTTCTTCTTCTTCTTCTTC
>JAFBJT010008131.1:54625-80625 GCA_016785325.1 Chascanopsetta lugubris
TTCTTCTTCTTCTTCTCCATTGTCATGTTTCCAACCATTAACATAATGGAGGCATCTTACTCTCAACAACAGCACTGCTCCTGCGGAGAAGTACATTACTTCATCGCTGTCTGCATCTCTGATGTGCAAGGAAGAGTTGCCACACACACACACACACACACACACACACACACACACACACACACGGAGCTACTGCTGCCCCTCCAGTTGACACTTCACGCACCATGTGAAGCCAGAGATGATGTCATCCTCGGTGCCCTGATGCTAAATGGCCCTGAAGACTGTGGGGGTGGTGACCGTGTGTACGTGCACAGTCATAATTACATGCGCAAGAGCACATATTATACAAGCTAATGTCAAAGCTGGAGGTTAATCTTTTAAAGGTGCAGTGTGTACGATTGCTGTCCTTATTGTTGTCGCTGCCAAAAATATTACAGTACGATTACAGACTGACATTTTCATGAATTTATACTTGTATCATTTGTACCTAAATCTGTTTCTTTTTCCATGACTCTAAAATGAGCCCATTAATGTATATTTACATGAGGAGGGGGTCCTCGATGTTTTAATACATTCACGTTTACCACTGTAAAAAACATGGCGGCCCCCGTAGAGAGGACCCCCCCCCCCCTCCTCTTGTAAATATACATTAATGGGCTCTTTTAAGGGTAATGGGGGGAACAAAATGAAAATGTCAGTCTGTAATTGTTTCGTAATATTTTTTAGAGATGAAAGAAATGACCAAAATAATCACACACTGCACCTTTAACCCGATCTGAATCGTTTTGAGCAGCACGGCTGCACAGATGTCACCGCGTTCCTCCATTCATTGTCCCACACACAGAGGCTTTTGTCCTCGGCTGCTGTTTGATACCATTACGTAACAATCCTTTATATTCCAGGGCTCAGGCATGCATGGGATTTTCTCTGTGGAACAAGACGAGGCAAAGATTCTTTTTTTAAATGTATTTGTTTACAAGTCAGCGAAAAAATGGCACGTGTGTGTGACCCCCCCCCCCCCTTCCCCTGTGCTGCATGTCCCTGCAGAATGCCATGATGACATTTGAGGAGGAGAAGATGCAGACGGCCTGCGACGACCTGAGGACCACGGAGAAGCTGTGTGAGAGCGACAGCGCCGGAGTCATCGAGACAATCAGGAACAAGATCAAGAAGAGCGTGAGTCCCAGAAAAGGAAAAAAAGTCAAGCGTAAACAAACTTAGTTGCAGATGTTGCAGACAATCTGCCAGTATCACGGGCCCGGCAGGAGGCGGTGCAGATGCTGAGGTCTGGGCATCAGGCCTGATGATGCAGTGAGGTCATGCCAAAGCTTCGCACTGATTCAATTAGTACTTCTGTGAAATTTAATAATCAAACTGAGTGTTGGGGGGTGTGGGGGGGGGTAGCTATCGGGCAGCTCCCAGGAGAAGTGGCAGGGGTGCATGTGCATACTGATTGTGTGTGTGTGTGTGTGTGTGTGTGTGTGTGTGTGTGTGTGTGTGTGTGTGTGTGTGTGTGTGTGTGCCAGATGGACTCCCAAAGGTCAGGCGTGGTGGTGGTGGATCGCCTGCAGAGACAGATCATCGTGGCAGACTGTCAGGTGTACCTCGCCGTGCTCTCCTTCGTCAAACAGGAACTTTCCGGTAAACACCAAACTTCCACTCACTTTTGCCCAGTTAAAGGTGCAGCGTGTAAGATTTCGAGCATTTTCGTCATGCCATATTTTTTTACAGTCGCCTATAGTGGACATGCTGAATAAATTTTTTTAGTTTGAATGACAAGGTGAAGGATACAAGATGCAACTTCGCCTCTAGATGTCACCAAATCGTACACGCTGCACCTTTAAACGTCCACCAACATGTGGATCAGTGGCTAATCGGAGACAAATTCCATCGTGGCAGCGTACATCAAGGGAGGCTGGATTCTGCGCAAGGCCTGGAAGATGTACAACAAGTGCCACAGCGACATCAGCCAGCTGCAGGACGCCTGCCAGCGGAGCTCGCCCTCCGACGAGCACCACTCGCTCAGCGCCGACCACGCCAACCACAACGCGCCGGTGGAGAACGGCGTGACGCCCGAGGCCCTGGACCGGCTCAAGGGCTCCGTCAGCTTCGGCTACGGCCTCTTCCACCTGTGCATCTCCATGGTGCCGCCGCACCTGCTCAAGATCATCAACCTGCTGGGTTTCCCCGGCGACCGACTCCAGGGCCTGTCCTCCCTCATGTACGCCAGCGAGAGCAAGGACATGAAGGCGCCGCTGGCCACGTGAGTCACGTCCATTCCATCGGTGCAATTTCGCAAAGCTAATTTGAATCGAATCGGATTTCGTTCTGAATCAATGCAGATCAGATTAAGGGCAAAGTGTTTCATGTGATGGTGACTGTGCTCCCAGTGCACATGGGTTGTGTATGCATCATCACCACCACCACCACCAACAACAACAACAACAAGAGAGAGCATTGTACTCGTGATACCATCCCATAATGAATTGGCGATGGAGATGGTTCAAAAACAGAAACTATCACAGTCAATCTATGTGTAAGATTTAGATCCAGAGCAGTGATTCTCAACCGGTGGGTCGAGACCCAAAAGTGGGTCAAGGGCCTTTGACTTGTACAAAAAAAAAAAAACACCTGTGCTTTTATTTTGAAGAGGATTTCATGTGCACTGGAGTGACGAGACATTTGAGACACTGAACATCTATAGCAACGATGAGCTAAACTTGCCTTTGATGGAATTTGATGTTAAATGGCAGCTCCAGCATGAGCGCTTCGTCTGCTTGACAGTGTTGTGTGCGACCTCCAGTGGACACATTTTGAAATAGCAGCTACTTTTACTGAAAAATTGCAGTTGATATCTTTGAATCTCTGCAAAGTACTTGCCGTTATTGGACCCCCTGGTGGGCCGGTTGTGGCCCGCGGGTTCTGGTCAAAGGTCCACCTCTGTCACTGCCCCCCGTGTTCCATCACACATTCAATTGGAAGAGACATGAGCACATGGGGAAACACGGGGTTGAACGTTTTTTGGACGCTGTTTCGAACACTGTTAAAAACACAGTTATGTTGAGATTCGACTCTGCTCTGAGCCTGATCTGTCCTTGTGGTTGTTGTTGTTGTTGTTGTTGTTGTGGTCTTGTTCAGGTTGGCCCTCTTGTGGTACCACACGGTAGTGCTGCCCTTCTTTGCACTGGATGGCTCTGACACACACGCCGGCCTGACGGAGGCCAAAGCCATTCTGCAGAGGAAGTCGGTGGTTTACCCCAACTCGTCTCTCTTCATGTTCTTCAAAGGACGAGTCCAGAGGCTGGAGGTGAGGACGGAGGAGTCGGGGCTGCTGATATAACGTGATCCTTAAACCCCATTGAGCAGATGACAGGGATTCATGGTAAAGTTAAAGAGATTAGGGTGAAAGGCATATGATGTTTGCATTGGACTATAATGTCCTAAATATGCAAATTAATTGCCCCTATAGTCTTTAATATTTACATCGGAGCGAGTTCTCCTTATGGAGGCTGCCGTGTCCAGACACTATGTTTGTACAGTGGCTCAAACTGGACAAACTATTTAGTCTGACTAGTTCATTTTCAGTTCATTTTCATTCACACCTCCAAAGTTGACCATTTTAACATGGGAGTCTATGGGGATTGACTCACTCTTGGAGACGGCCTCTGGTGGCCACCCTATGAACTGCAACTTTCACCACCTCCCCGTTGGCCCCATCAGTCTTGCAGAGTACAGAGGTTGCTGCCTGAGAATAACCTTTAGAAAAAATATAATATAAAATCAACCATCAGCTTATCTAACTGTGTGTGTGTGTGTGTGTGTGTGTGTGTGTGTGTGTGTGTGTCCACCTCTGTCCACAGTGTCACATCAACAGTGCTCTGGCCTGTTTCCACGATGCGTTAGAGCTGGCGTCAGACCAGAGGGAGATCCAGCACGTGTGTCTCTATGAGATCGGTACGTGTCCCCTCATCCGGTCTGTTGTTAGGTCGCGACCCCGGGCTTTTCTGGGATGGCGATGGGTTCATTTTGTGCTGGTCTGTGCGTCAGGTTGGTGCAGCATGATCGAGATGAACTTCGAAGACGCCTACAGGTCGTTCGAGAGGCTGAAGAACGAGTCGCGCTGGTCCCAGTGCTACTACGCTTACTTGACCGGCGGTGAGACATACACACACACACACACACACACACACACACATACACCATCACATGGGAAACACCATTGGGATGCATTCAGTGTGTGTTTGTCAATAGTCACTCCTCTGTGTGTCCCTGCAGTGTGTCAGGGAGCCTCCGGGGACCTGGATGGAGCCAGTGGAGTCTTCAAAGACGTGCAGAAGCTGTTCAAGAGGAAAAACAACCAGATCGAGCAGTTTGCTGTCAAAAGGGCGAGTTTCCCCCCCCTCTCTCTCTCAAGTTGTATTAGAGGTGCAGTGTGTAAGATTTGGCGACATGTAGCGGTGAAGTTGCACTTTGTATCCGTCACCTTCACCCTCACCCCTCTGAGCATGCAGGAGAACCTACGGCAGAAATCCAGTTGTCATTGAAACTCAAAAGAGGTTTAGCGCGTCCACTCCAACCCTACACACTGCGCCTTTTTTAAAATGGCGCGTTTATGGATCTCAGCCCAACAGGTTGTGCTGAAAGTGGTGTGATGTCTCTGCGCAGGCTGAGAGGCTGCGGAAGATGTCCCCCACCAGAGAGCTGTGCATCCTGGGCGTGATTGAAGTGCTCTACCTGTGGAAAGCCCTTCCCAACTGCTCCTCCTCCAAACTGCAGATCATGAATCAGGGTGAGCGTAAAAAACTGTGTGACTCATACCCGCGGACTCATTTCCAGGGATTTGATTGGGTTATCATGATGATGATGATGATGATGATGTTGATGAAGATGATGATGGCGCTCCTGTGTCTGCTCAGTGTTACAGACTGTGGACGATGCCTCGTGCCGAGGCCTGAGGCATCTCCTGCTCGGTGCCATTCATAAATGTCATGGGAATGTGAGGGATGGTGTTCAGGTACAAGGATGCACACGGGGTATTGAGCAGAGTGACAGATCATTCCGCGGTGCTCACCTGTTCCTTCTCTCTCCTCCAGTCGTTCCAGTTGGCTGCTAGAGACGAGTACGGGCGGCAGATCAACTCCTACGTTCAGCCATATGCCGTCTATGAACTGGGATGTATACTCCTCGCACAACCCGAGGTCGGTGTGTCGCACATAGACTCTATTCTCACCTGTTAATTATAATTCCTTTTAAAAGATTTTTTATTTTTTTTATTTTTTTAAATTGAGACTTTCTCTTCAAACAGCTCTACAGTAGTCTGCCACTTTTTATTGTGTGCGCTGGATGTTGTGGGAAAACGTGTTCATCCTTCCTGGTTTGTGTTCGAACAGGATTCGAGAGATTAAGTGGATTCCCATGCATCCACACTCTTTATTGCTTTTTCAATAAATAGATAATACTGAACACACACACCTCTCTATTGTTAATTCAAAATGTCATTGAAAAATTCAAAATCCATATCTATAGGTGTTCAGTGGACAGTCACTCAGCTTTCATCTTTCACCCGTTCTAATAAAGTCAGAACGTATAAATGAATGTAAAATATAATAGATATGACTATTTATTTTGTGTAATTCTTCTTGATGCTCAGTTGAACACTGTTTTTTGTTTATCTTACAATCCAGACAGTGGGAAAGGGACGGTCGTTGCTGCTTCAAGCCAAGGTAAAAAATAATCACATTCAAATGGACTTTTTTTTTTTTTTTCCACCCCCACATTTTTATAATCTGCCAGATTCTATATTAAAAATATCTCTTGTCACGCTTCTAGGAGGATTTCACAGGCTACGACTTTGAGAACCGGCTCCACGTCCGCATCCACTCCGCCCTGGCCTCGTTGAAGGAAGTAGTGCCTCAGTGACTCTGCGGAGGAAGCGAACGACAGCTCAAGCTATGCTCCTTTAGGCTTTTTAACTTCATACGTTTTGAAGCCATTCTTACTGTCTTACTGTTCCACATCTTAGTGAACTGGCTCCTGTGTTAGTCATCTTGATACCGACTCAGGGAAATATATTTGTTTGTCATCTCACTGTGTCACCGCACAGGCGGAGGTGAGGTTAGGTGCTCAGCCCTAACTCTATATTAATGGATTGACTATACAATCAACACTATTGATACTATTCTCAATGGCTGGCAAGCTACCGTACACATAGAGGATGCAGTGCTACTGCAACCTGTGTTGGTCATGTGGTGTCATGTGACATCCCATAAGCTGACAGTGACTAAGCAGATACGTTATTTTAAAGGTGCAGCGTGTACGATTTTGGTCATTTTTGTCACTTGTAAAACAGGTACATACTGACATTTTCATTAATTTTATAATATTTAAAAATGTTTCATTTTATTTCCATTACCCTTAAATGAGCCCATTTCTGTGTGGGGCCGCCATGTTTTTACAGTTGCCCCAGAGTGGACGTACTATTTCAGTGTTAATGACAAGTGAAGTCTACCATATAGGTTCTCCTGCATGCTGGGAAGGGTTAGGGTGAGGTGATGGATGCCACATGCAACTTCACCACTAGATGTCACCAAATCTTACACACTGCACCTTTAAGGTTCGTAAACTACATCAATATCCCTCCTTTTAACGGTTTCGTTTTTCCAGGTTCAATTTATCAGCACTGAACACACAAGTACAAACGCAGAACTGTGTGTGTCATATGCCAGTCAGCAGTTTTAGTGAAGAATGAGGCCCCGCCTCCAAAAATATGACCGGTCCCCCTTCACTTCTAGTCTTCCTGCAAAATGAGACTAACCATTTCAAACGGACATACCGAAAAAAAAGTTCTTGACTTTGACCGAGATGACAAACGAATATATTCCCATATCGTAGAAACTGTTCCTTTGCGTGTTTTCTGCACCCAAATGTATTCGCTAGCTAGCTTTCTTCATTAACGTGTGTATTTGCAGGATTTTGCGTGTGACGCGTAAGAAGTCATTTAAAGAGCTGGTACTGTTAAACGTAACTTTACGAAGTACTAATAAAAGGCGCAGCTAGTATTTTCCCCCCACGTTCTTTAGAAACCAGGCAGATGAACACAATCGCATAGAATCTAGTATTCTTTCACGATATAGCAGAACATGAAAAAGTTCAGGGGACGACTGTTGGAATTTTATTTTATATACGTCCTTAAACGCAGTGGTTCTCAATTTGTCTGGCTTCAGGACCTGATATTTCCCCTTAATGACGAGCCGCCACCCAAACCGAGGAAAACGTTCACCTTCTCTTTATCTCATCCTTCGCTAAAGATGCAGTTTCAAAAATGGCCAGCAGGTGGTAATGCTAGCATCGGAATGATTCCCTTTCACACCAAATTTGATGCATTTTAATTTAAAAAAACAAACAAGGGAACAAAATGTATATTTCATTTAGTCTGTGTCATACTTTGTGTTTTGCCAAAGTCAATTAGCATATATAAACAAACTTTAATGGTTTATCTTCGTGAAAGTGGCGGGTGTCTATTAGCATCACGGGGCATCATCGCCGCCTACTGTCGAGGAGTGTGAATAGACGGCACTCCGACGCGTCAAAATTCCCATCAAAATGAAAGTCCTGCGACCCACCGGTTGAGAATCACCGCTTTAACGGACTGTTACATGTTCAGCAGTCGTCCAGTCACTCGAGCTGCTTGTCATGAAGACTTTTAACAATCTGCTTGTCGAATAGCATCAAGAGAACACATATCACACACTGGAGGGGCAGGGAGGGGCACTTATCCACGGGGGGGGGGGGGGGGTTCAAGGGGGGGGAATTCCAATGAGAAACCTCTAGTCTGATCAGATGCTGATCACCTCAAATCGCACATCCTGTAGTCAATGAGTTAGTCGCACTGTAGTTGGACGTGTACAGTAAATGAGAGCCACTTCTCACCGCGATGTAAAGGAACGGGCGGGGGTCCGTGCGCTGTGGTGTGTGACGCGACACGGGGGACGAGCCCAGTGTCCTAATGTCCGTCTGTGCCAATGCATCGAGGTATTCCACTGCAGCACGTTGAGTGCTGCGATGTCAACACTGACCGGTGCTGCTCAACCTCAGCCTATGAAACATGATGTAAATCACGATTCGCTTATTTTGATTCAGTGACCTTTTTGATTCGCCCACAACACACGGATTTAATACCTAGCCAATAGCCAATTGATTTGAGTCTTGAACCTGCAGGTTTTGCAAAGAAAGATTTTTCAGTCAAGTTTTCCACTGTAAATATGGACTAATGCATAATATATATATATATATATATATGTGTGTATATATATATACATTATGATCATCTGAGCAATATCATCAAGAGGAGATGATTTTCTATCAACAATGACGACTTGTGTTTCCCATCGTCCCTCGCTGTAAGCTGGTCAGTCCCCAGGTCAGTCGGGTCAATCCTCCCCGCGCTATGTGGCTGTGTTGGACGTAAAACCGTGTGTGGTGAACGCGAGGAGCGGCCGCCCGGCGCAGGCGGTCGGTGCCACGCAAGTGATGTGGTGAACAGTGGAAATGTGCGTACCTGCAGCGCCAGATTCTCCCTCTGTCACTCCAGAGAGTTCGTTTACCCTCCCGTCATGATGAGGCTGTGTTGATCCCGAGGTGTGGGGATGGCGGCGTTCCCGTGTGTCACTCAACCCTTCAATAAACTGTTAAACTCCGATCATCTCAACCAGCATGTGCTTGATTTCCTTTCATGCTCGTCGAGCCATGCAGAGAGAGAGAGAGAGAGAGAGAGAGAGAGAGAGAGGTGCATGATCCACAGGAAACGGGAGGATGTTCATTTGGAGAGTCTCTTTGTTTGCCGTCTGGCCGGAATACTACTGGAAGACTCCATAAACATGAGGTAATGTTTGTACACGCTGTCGTTTCATGACCTATTTAATGTCTCATCGTGTGTATCTCTGTGTTGGTATAGTTCACAAAGTAGTAAGAATAGTATATTTAGTTTAATCGAGCATCTGTAATTGTAGAATATAAATCTCTGTGTGACATTATTGCATTTGTACAACAATGTTCTAGCAATGTAAAAAAAAAAACTGGCATCGTTGACTGGGATTTTTGCTGTGCACCGTTCCAATGTACATTTCTATATCCAGGGTGCGTTTTTTCCTCCAGCAGAGGGCGCTGAACTGACGTGATGTGATGTCCCACTACTAGAACACAATACACCTGATCAGATGCCATGATGAAAACAACTTGAGCCCAAAGAGGTTAGTCTGGAATTGTTGGATGAGGTTTTGGTTGGTGAGCGTCCAGATAATATAAGTGTGACATAAAGTATCTTTGTGAAGATAATTCTAGAGTCTTGATCTCATGCTTAGGGTTAGAATGAAATTGAGTTTAGGATTATAGGATGATGTCATAAATACTGACTATCACAGAGAAATTGGAGCTCCGTGGGTGCAGAAGCCTGGCCCTAATGACCAAAGTGTCATTTCAGAGCCCCATAAGATTAAAGGTGACGGGTGGGGAACTCAGCTTTGCGGGTATGGGTGTTTCATGTGTGGGCCACATTCCATTATTATTCTAGAATTTGCTGCAGGCCATTAAGAAACGGACCACAGTTGGCCCCCGGGCCACAGCCTGGTCACCTCTGACGCAGGCTGCTGATAATGAAGGGAAGTCAATGGAAAGTGCCAATCAGGATCCAGCTGCACAAACGTATGTGTGTGACGTCAGAGTCATCAAATAGACGAACACAGACACTTTTTTTTATTGCGGTGATAATCTCATGAACCGTATCATACACCGGCCAATGACGTGATGAGAAACCCAGTGACTCATCTTTATATTTATAAGTGACTCCGTGATATTATTGTTGTTTCCATGTAGAGAGTGATTCATGTGGGTTTCTGTGCAGGCTCTGATAGAGACAGACAGTCAGATAGACAGATAGACAGTCAGACACACAGATAGTCTCTGGTCTCCTGTGGGAAACATGTCTGTCACACTCCTGCAATAAATTATTCAGACCTCTCTGTGCCACTGGATTTAGACGTGGCAGAGCAGAGCTGGAGGGCTGCGTGGAGACACTGACTCCTCCCCCTCCTCCTCTATGCTCCTCCTCCTCCTCCTGCGCTGTGTTCCGTGGTGGACGCTGGTCGTCGTAAATAATCTACACATACTTCCCTTCTAGAAGTGACGTGTCAACGCGTCCTTCTTCACTTCAGCACAGGAACAGCAGGGTGTATCTGAGGATACCTGAACCAGTACTCTGATTCATGGACACACACACAAACACACCAGTACTGTGCTGATTCATGGACACACACACACACACATATTCCTTAAGTGCATGGATTGGACCTTGAAACCCTTATGGTGATTAATTAGATCAAGCATGAGCATTAGATAGTATTGAGGGAGACGGAGAGGCCTCGGGAGGGACGCTACACATCAATCAAGTGTGTGTGTGTGTGTGTGTGTGTGTGTGTGTGTGTGTGTGAGAGAGAGAGAGAGAGAGAGAGAGAGGTTAAGATCAGCAGGAATGGTAGGCCGGTGCAAAGAGCAAGGTCACAAAACACAATTGAATTGTATTTCACTCAAGCTGAAACCTGAGCAGCCCAAGTATCCTACCACAAGATACACACAGTTCCTGTTCCCCAAGTGTGTGTGTGCACGCACACACACACACACACACGCTGCTGCTGCTGCTGCTACAACTCATGTGGAACACACCCATGTACTGCATGTCCATACACAACTGCATGTTGTTCTCTTAAAGCCCCAATATATGAAATGAAATAATATGCAATAGAATTCATTTAGATTTAATTTTGCAATAACATTAAAGGTAAAAAAAGAAAATAGAAAAAAAATAATATGAAATAAAATGAATTATAAATATGCACAAGAATGTGCTTCATTGGTGCAAACGCAAAACTGCATTCTCATATGAATTTCTGAGCAATTACATTTTTTTTAAAACATTTCCATATTAATTTACAATGATTTATATACAATATATTTATGATATAGTGAGATGAGTTGATATGATATATCGGTGAAGACAACGATGTGAAGATGAGTGCTGGGCCTAATTGAAAGAACATCTGCTACTGAGGACCACTGCTGTTTCAATTCCACATTCATGTATTCATCTCAAGATGGAAAAATAACCACACTGGAAAAATAATGAATTGATCTTATGACAAAAACGTGTTTCAGCCTGTAGTGTAAACCCACTCCGGTCCTGTGGTCCACTGCACGGTTTGGCTCAGGTCACTCACACATGGACGCATTGACATGATGGGGTCTGGTCCTCTCATCTCTTCCATCAGCTCAATGGCCGTGGATGCCGAGCATCTCGTTGAGGAAATGTCAGGCGGTGCACTTCAGCATGTTCAGCTTTAACCTCTGTGTTTACACAAGCTGGGATACTTTGGATGTTTTCACCATAGGCTGCGTAAGTTACTTTTGTTGCTCCAGTTTTTGTGTTTTATTGTGTAAACTGGCTTAGAGTGAGGTTATACAGAACTTAAGCCGAGCCACACACAGACACCTCGTGTCATTTCAAAATAAGAGCGCCACCTATAGTGAGATTATTATAATCCTTTTTGCTCTTATCTCAGCTTGATGTCCTGGCCCACTAAACCTTTTTCATACCAACGACTGTATGTTCTAATGCTTCTGTTGTGCACCACATTCAACTCAATCCTTTGTGTGCCCTCCCTCTCTCCACACACACACATACACACATACACACACACACACATCATTACTTGAATACACACACCTGGACTGCAGGACTATGCTCTGTACAGGAACAATGATTACACCAATGAATAAATACATATATTTTATTTCATATTTTATTTCTGATAGAAATGGAAATACTTTTATAATATGAAATAACACAAATATGAACTGCTTTTAAAGGTCCGACATATGTAAGATTTAGGTAGAATGATATTGATTTCTATTGGTAGAAAGTAAATAAATGATAAGTATTTAAGTTTTAAAGTATTATCCTGCTTTCAAATATTTACATTTAAGACATGTACCAACATCACACTGATGGCTACCATAGGTTCTCCTTCATGCTTGTAAGGGAAGGGTGAGGTGAGGGATAGTCAGCTGCAACACACAGCTTCACCACTAGAGGGCTGGTAATCCCTCACACTGTAACTTTAACAACAACAATTCTAATATTACACACTCTTAAAATGTGAATATACTATATTGTTTACATTTACGCCACTAAAAAATGGAAATAATTTAGCCTCAATTTTACACACTGCACCTCTAACTCATTCCTGTAATGTTTCGGAAGGGCACTAACCTCCCCCTCCCTCCCTCCCTCCTCCCCCCTCCCCTCTCGAACCAGCTCCGCATTGATGCTGTTACCTCCCTCGCTGGCGGTGACGTCACCGGCTCGGTGGAGCTGCTCAGCATCCTTACCCGAGACACGGAGGGAGACAACAGAGCCATTTTGACCGCTCCGGAGTGAGGAGCGAGTACACGAAGGCACCATCCTTCCACTCTTCCTTTTTTCCTCTCCGCCTTCCTTCCTCTCTTCCTCCCTCCGTTCCTTCCTGCCGTCCTTCATCTCCAGGCCAGGCCAGGCGGAGGAGGACGGACCGGGCCGGGCTGTCGAGGACACAGCCGCCGGGTTCATGGAGAGCTGTTAGCGGGGTGTTGGACCCGGAGGAGACCGGAGGAGGTGGAGGTGGCTGCGGAGGTGGATTTTACCAACAGACTCGGTGTCGTTGACGGGGGCTAGGAAGCAGAGGTAGGTTCTTTTTTTTATTTGTATTTCTCCACTGGCTCTGTTCCCCGGTAACGCTGTGTGAATGACACCGTCTGTATCGACTCGGTGTGGGGATGGAGGCTCCCGGGAGGACACGGGCACTGGGTGCGGCCATTGAGGAGGCTGTCATTGTAGGAGCCATAGCCTGGAGGAGTAATGTCAATAAAGCAGCTCTGTCACATTATGTATAGATTTTCATGTTATTTATTTATTTACATTTCTTAAATGATATATATATAAAAAACATATATATATATATATACAGTATATATTGTACATAGAATGCCCGAGGAAGGTGTGGGCAGAGCGTGGAAAAGGCCACTGGGTGCAGTGTAGTAGCTCGTCTGTAGAAGTAGCGTATCTTACGCCATAAAAATGACGTCATAAGTAATTTTCGTAAACTAGGTGAATCATTGCCTTTAGTCACAGGCCCGCAGACAGGGGTTGGCCCGAGCGTTACAGATTTGTTGTCATGTATCAAAGTGCCACCGTATGGATAGATACATATATGTTCTATGTATATATGTTTGACTATATCTTTTTATGGGATGTTAGATGACATGACATCAGCCTGTCTTCATGCCCCAGTGCACAGCAGCAGCAGCAGCAGCATGTTTTATTACATTACAGCCATCAGGCTTTGTCACCAGGGAAGACGGTGACCGCCCCAGTGCCAGCTGCATCATCAGCTGATTGGACTGCATGTGTGCAGATTATGATCATGGGTGATGTGGGTGTTAAAAAGAAAATGAATAAATGAATGACTGGATGGATGAATGAATGGATGAAATCACATCAGGTCACATTGGGAAAAATTGATTGTGGGTGGAGATGCCATGAAAGACGAGGCATGAGGGTTTCGTCTTCGTCGCCTGCCCAACGACAATATAGAATGTCTTTTGTGTTATGACGCGTTGTTTATGTTTTTATTTTGGTATATCTTTTATTTTAACATTATTCTCAGTGGCAGGTTTTACAGTGTAGTCGCTGTTTTCCTCTTGGATCACCTGCATTCAGATGCATGTGCCAGCAGAGGAGGATAAACCAGGAAGCAGGGTGACACAGCAAATTCAAGCCATCTCCAGACGATGATGATGATGATGATGATGATGATGGACATCTGATTCACAAAGCACTGGGATAAAATCGTTTCAGGTCCAGTGTGTAACATTTAGGTGGAATCATTTCCATATTTAATTGGGACAAATTGACAACGAAATACCAATAATTTCATGATTATAGAATCACTTGAATGTATGAATTATTCTTTTTGTCTCCCAAAGATGGATTAGGAGTGAGTCCCCTCTGCGGAGGCTGCCATGTTGCACCACCCTTTTGACTTTTGATAATAACTAACAGGTTCTTCTGCACCCACCCATGAAAGGGAAGGGCAAGGTGACGGATAGTCAATCCCGACCTATGACTTCACCACTAGATGTCACTGAATCCTCCATTTTGTACCCTCCCTGTGACAGCGTACAACAACATGACATGATCTTAAAAAGTCAGCAATAAACCACAGCATATGCCATATATTGTTTAGTCTGCTTAAAACTGCAAATAGATTAGTGAAACATACTTAAATGTGAATTCGTAGACGTCGGTGAGGAGTGATAACCATCATCTCTCCATGGAGTGAAAGGGTTAGGGGTGGGGTGATAAGCCGCAACACGCCGCTCCACCTCTAGATGTCACTAAATCCTCCAATCCGCCCATTTAGCAACGACGAAACGGCGGCATCCTAAACGTACTCGACATGTCCCCTTGTTCATGTGCCACAAAGCCAGGCACTTTGAATATTCGCCGTCTGACCCGAGGCGTGCCGTAAATGCTAATGGCATCATATTTCTCACCGTTAAAGAGCCATCGACGAATACATTAAATGATTGTAACCGGATCGCTCGAGTCACGACGATGAGTCACGGTGGCTCCGGCACATGCTAAAACCACACAGTGATCGAACGTGCGCGCGCACAGTCTTTGGAGAGACGGCGATGAGTTACAGGTTGTCGATCGGAGGCCGGGGCGAGAGCCGGGCGGCCGAGCCGGAGACGGGCCCGGGATTTGTGGCCGGTTTCATTGCCTTTGTCGTCCGGGGGAAATAACGTGACATTTAGCTGTTGCTGCACTTCTTTTGTTGCCGCTAGCTTTATTATCCCCATCCCTCCGTGGCTGCAGCTGACCGTGCACGGTCCTTTCATGGTACAGCCTCACAGCGCTGCCCTCCTCCATTGTTCTGAGCACATCGTCGCAGGGGTGTAATGTTCAGTCCATACATTTTGTAAAGGAAGAGCCAGTTAACTTCTAGCGGTGGGGTTGCGTGTTGAATCCCCCTCGCCTCGCCCTTCCCCTCCCTTCCTTTCCAAGCATGTAGGTGAACCTGTGGTGGCCTTCAGTGACGAGGAATACTCAAAAAGTGTCCAGTCAGGCCTACTATAAAAACATGGCCGCCTCCATAGCGGGGACTTACTCCTGATGCAAAGATGATAAGCACATTCTAGGGCAAATGAAACAAGCATATGTCCATTCAGATGATTGTACACTAATCAATCCATGTTTAGTTTTTGCTGGTGGAAGTGGAAATATGTTGAATAGGTTTTCCATTTATATGGTTTTAATGACAACATGCACGTGATGTGTATATTTATTATTTGTTTTCCATTTCATCCTCTGGGTTTGTTCTTTTTTTATTGTATTTTGTTTGAACACGACATTATTTGTATTAATCAGGATTCACTCTTCCTCCGCAGACCCACAGGCCCTCCACCGGGGCAGTAAAGAAAGGCACCCCGGGGGTGCGAGAGGAAGACAGCGCCATGGCAGCGGCCTCTGTGAAAGTGGCGGTGCGTGTCCGCCCTTTCAACTCCAGAGAAATCGGCAAGGACAGCAAATGCATCATCCAGATGTCTGGAAACACCACCAGTGAGTTCTCTGTATCCTCATATTCTTCGTCCTAGTCCTCCGTCTGAGAGGATCCTCACACACTGTGTGTTTGGCACCTGCCCGCATGTGCTACGTAAGCCTCAGCAGAGTTCAATCTTCTGCAGCAGATTATCGAAAAGATGAATTTGCGCTGCGTAAGGGTGACTGTGCAAATCTCGGGTAAACAAGCAGGACACCCACGACAAGACACGTGATACGGGCTGAGGGAGAGTCTTTAATTTCAGAGGACGGCTGTCGAGATCAGAACCAGTCCGAATGCGTTAAGAGAACTATTTTCATTTCATGAAAATGTAATGATCTATTCGCTTCAGGCTCCATATTTTCAGCTGTCAAAAGAAGAGTAATCACACTGAAATCACCTTTTATTCATAATGCTGCAGAGGACATAATCTCCCTGCAAATTTGACCTCATATTTATGTAGGACAAGCCCTTTTTTTATTCACCCATGTAGCAGATTAAGTCAGCCTCAAAAATAGCTGTTTATTCAGCATTGTGAAATCAAGCATTCTATTCAAATCTGTCACTTGTGCAAAATATACAATAAGGCCAAGAGGATCTTGAGAGAAATCCGATGACTGTATTTTTCTTTTCTATTTTTTTTCTTCTTTTTTTTAAAATGACGATGTCAGCTTCCCTTGTGTCTGTTTCTGAGTTTGAGTCACATGTACCGGTAGTTCAGAGCAGGCCACTTCTCTCAGGTTAAAGAGTGCGCACAGTGAGGACGGGCAGAGAGGAGACTGGAAAGACACTGGATATGTAGCCCGCTTCGCAAGGTAAAGCCGTTCATCAATAATGAACGAGGCGTCCTGAAATATTTACCGTTCGGCCTAATTTAGCCATCTCACCCCTCCTTTCTCATGTCACGGGCGACTAGACAACAAGCCGGGTGGCTTTTTTTTGGGTGGGCTGTCATATTTTGGCTTCGTGATTTGTGGCCTTTGTTGCCCTAAACTAAATACTCCATATAAGCCACATTGTCCTCAGACAAAGGTTATCTCCCTTTATAGTATTCATTTGTAATGATTTTGCTTTAAATAAAAAAATTGAATTTATTTTCATAGCAAATAAAACCACTTGGAAGATGCTTGTACAGAATTAGATGATACAGGTGCATATGACTCCTGAACACCTCTGAATATTCACTACCACATTTTAGTATAACAATGGCAGTTTCCTGACTTCATGCTAAGTTGGTGGTTTTAGCTCGTTTCCTGCAATATTCATCCCAGCGGTGTTAAATGATGTATGTCTGGAAGTATCCTGAGATAACCCAATGTACATTTTGGTACAACAGAGTGTACTTTAGGTCATTCAGCAGTGTCATTCAGCCACGCTAACAAAGTACCACAGCAAAGACACATATTCTTAACCACAATCTTTTTTTGTTTTTGTTTATCTTTATCAGGACTGGATGGTTCATTTCCGTTCTAATTAAGCCTCCAGCTGCCTGAAGATGTTAGATCGTCAGTATACATAAATCTAGTTCGTTCATGGCTCACATCTGATTTTGTTCCATTGATGTGACACTTCACAGATTTTTCATATTTTTTCAAATAGAATTTTGTCACTTGACATATAGCTTGACAACTGTCTGTGGACTTTTTTAGAGCTAACGACACCAATACATTCACTGTGATAGATCCAGTTTCTAGATACCTGTTGTTGCAATCCCAATCCCGGTCTCACAAATGTTCTGTTGTTGCTGATGAAATGTGTAAAGGAATCAATGTGAGCAAGTATGAAATTTCAGAGGACAGTCATGTTTACATGTTGACCATCTCATCTGATCTGTATTGATGTACCTTGTGGCTGGTGTGTAAACACAGCCCATTGGAGCCCCACGACTACAAGCTGATCAGTCCCTAACATCTTGGGGCCCAGTTGGGAGTCGGCGATGCCTCTCTAATACAGATATTTGGCAGCAGAATTCAACCTTGAGGAACTCGCCTTTACATTATTCTATCAGCAGCACTGGAACCAGCTGCTGGGCCAATCCGAGGTCCCTCAGAGAGACAACAGGTCCTTCAGCAGAGGAGAGCAAGTGAGCTGCAGGATGTTGAGCAGAGGGCTGTCAGAGAGAGCCCATTGGACGCAGTATCTGGAGGGGCGGAGGGGGGGCACTGAGGCCGGGTATCAATGCCCCTTTGTCTCTCTGCAGTCTGGGCTGAGGAAAGAGGCGGGGAAGAAAGAGTTCTTGGTGTGTGTGTGTGTGTGTGTGTTTGTGTGTGTGTGTGTGTCTCTGTGTGTGTGTTTCTCACTCTGCTTTGTGCTGTCTGACACTCATGTGTGGGTCAATTGCCCAGTTCCCACAAAGCTGGAGAATGGCTGTAATCTTACTATTTGAGAGATCTCCTCCCTCCCTCGGTGACCTTAATTAAGATGCAAGGGACCGAGCCGGAGGAGTTGTGGGCCTCCCTCTAGAGGGCCACCAGGGGCAGACACCCATCAGAGGTGTTTACATTTATTCTTTGCATCGGAATAGACAGGATAACATAGATACGCGCCGAATGGTACAGTGTGTAGGATTCAGAGACATCTAGCGGCGATGTGGCAAGTTCACCCCGAGGTCTTCTGTCACGTAATAAGAGAAGTCATTCAGTTATCGTTCATCTTAATATTCGTCAACGTTGTCGATTCTGGGCTGCTTCGAAAAACATGGTGGTCCAACATGACAGCCTCCGCAGGAAGGACCTGCTCCAGGCTCTCCATCTGTGTGTGTGTGTGTGTGTGTGTGTGTGTGTGAATTTAAGTGGAATGTTGGGCCTCGGTGGTGCCATGTGCACAATCTAGTGCAACGGGATTCAGGGTGTGACGCATGGCTGCTATGCAAGTTGCATTCAGAGAGATCTGTGCAATTCAATTCTATACATTTCATTGATTTTGACATCTGCACTTCCTCTTGTGAAGATTGGTGTGAGTTGGCATTTGGCTAAATAAAGTTGGATTCAAACTGACCCAACAAACTAGTGCGGCCGAATATAGAATCTATAGTAAGAATGCGGCTCCTCTCCAGCCTCTGTCAGTGGGTTCACATCCCCCCCTGCCTGACCTGCTGATGCAGACACATCTCCTCCCCTCCTATTGACTGGGGCAGGTCACCCGTAACAGTCTGAGCAGCATCACTCAGTCATGATTAGGAAAAGCCAGCAGCTATGACACATACACATGGAATGTGCCATAACAGGAAAATATGATGGAGTAACGGCTAGAATTGAAGCAGGGCAGATAATCAGCAAGCTAATTAGGATGGATGATGTTGGACGTGCTGGGCATTGTGCCGGTGATGAGCAACAGAGGGAAAGTTAATACAAAAAAGAGTGTCAACTAAAAACCTGTGTCACATACAAACTAAACGTGAACACAAGTCAAACTTTATCACATCAATTGTTGAAAATTCAAATGAGTGATCACTGATATGAAATATGCAAAGCATATTGTCTCATTTTCTAAATCATTTAGAATAGAATACATTGTGAATCAAGTATAGTGGCTTTTTAAAGAAAAATCTATTCTGTTGGAAGTAGGGATTTGATGTGTTTATTAATTCATTTTTAATGAACATTTATTACATTTCTTTCCCAAATGTGACTGGAAAACTGTCCTGAATCATCCTGAAATTTCCTGAAAAAATTTAATGTATACAAATGACTACAAATACAAACATTAAAGCAATAATAGTATAGAGTACTATAGACCTAACTAATCGAATCTAGGAAATATGAATACATACAAATAATTACCTGAAGTTTTAGAAGATAGATAATGCAAACAAACCAAAATTAAGCTTGTGACGTGGAAGCCATCGCTTCCACATCACATGACGTCTGGTGCTATCTAATCACATTTCCCTCCGTGACGTGATGTCATCCCGACCTGGCGTCATCCATAAACTGCGCACGTTGCAGCCAAAACCTTTCCGTCATGAAAAAAGAGAGAGGAGAGATTATCAAGAGGAGGAGGATGATGATGATGATGATGATGATGAAGATCGTCTGTGTGGTCACAGTGGTGCTGAAGCTGACCTCAGGTGGAGACGACTCTGACACAAAGCTGCGACCCACGGACCGCATCACTCATCTTACTGAGTGCAGTGGGAAGAGCCGCGCACCGTTGCCATGGTTACCCTCTGCCAATCACTGCCACTCTAAAGTAATTACTTTGTCTGAGAGCGAGGCACTTTCTCTTCCATATGAATCGTTGTGCAGTTAAAGATGAGTCAGGGATGAGTCTGTTCCTCTTTGTATTGCAGGTCGTCACGTCTCTGCAGTACATCTACAATCATGCACATATATACTTGACCTGTTTTGTTTATTTTTTAACAGTAGGATTATTGGGAGAATTCTAATTGAATTGAACACAGCTGTATTTACAAGATAAACAAACTAAGACCTCGGGAGTCATGGAATGATTGTGTTCTATCATATCTGTACGTCGATGAAGGCGGAGTATTAAGTACCCAAATGCAAATTCTCAAGTGTCAATCACCCGATCCACATTAAGTTAGATACGTTTGGACTCTGCCTGTTTATGGTTCCTTTACATTGTAATGTTGGCCCATTAGGAGTGTTTAAGACTGTAGAGGCCCTGAGGTTAAACAGATGTCAATTAGATCAATACAAAGACAATTTTAATCACTTGAATTCATGAATTGTTGTTCTCATTCCCCTCGAACAAGGGCATGAAGATGAGAAGACATTAATGACAGTTTTTCAATAGACAGCAACTGCTATTTCAAATGTGTCCACTGGGGGTTGCACAAAAAAAGGTTACAGTCATAACACAGGTTTACAGGAACACGGAACGAAGGGTTAACAGCGTCAATGATGGGTTTGAGCGGTGGGACTAATAGCCATCTCTTGATTGCTGATAGACTCTAAATCAGCGCTCGGGTCTAATTACGTGTGATGTCATGACCCATTAATACAAGAGACCATTTGTGACCGAGGACAGCAGCTATAGGGGAAGTGATCGGTGCGGAAAACATCTCCCGCTGCTGATTGAAATTGATTTTGTTGCCGTCTGTGGTTAGAACCGAACCTCATGTATTTTAAGTGCAGGATACACTGGCAGATCCGATCAGAGACAGAGGGCGCTGTGCCCCACCCCGGGGGGCCTTCATGTACCTGCTGGGCCCCATCCCTGTGTCATGGGGTCAGGAACGGGCCTGAAACTGGAAACCTGTGTCACTGGCCTATATTTCATAGATGGAAACACTGAAGCGGCGCACAGAGGAAATAGCGGTGTGTTTACACTCACTCGGGAGTGTACTTAGCTCTGGGTCTTTTCCTCTGTTATCGATTGAATCTGCATTAGCAGGGAACATGGTGTCTGGCGCTCTGGGAGTCCGGAGGAAAACACTTTCATCGCTGCCATCACCAGATGTTGTTTCTGGGTGTGTCCACCAGGGGCCTCAGTACTCACACAAATATAGATTATTTGATGTACCCGATAACTCATCGTTGACAGTACAGTGCACATTTTCATTCTATGGCAGTGATAACAGACAATGGGGCCTCACATATATTTGTTTCTATGATTGATATAGAGATAACACATGAATCCCAGATATAATTGATAAGATATATGTAATATTATGAGAAATTTGTCCTTTTCCATCTAAAACTCATCCATTTTAAACTTGCTATTTGCTATTTCTTTATTGTTATTGTCTCGGTGTGCATTTATACTATTGTCTGAAGTGAATGTTATACACCCATATGCCAATCGGGATCAATAGTATTCCTGATCCTCTCTTTCCTGTCAGAATAGTCAAATGTATTTTTGTAGAATTACAGGTGATAGATAAATCCTTGACATCCAGAATGTCAGAGAGGTGTAGCAGAGAACAGCTGAGCCTGACTCTGTGCAGCTGGAGGCTGTTGGTTGTTTCGTGCTTCGACTGTTGAAAGATGAGCCCGAGGAGCCGAGTCCTAAAATGGCCACTGTGCCACAGAATCCTGAGAGGCAACAACATGGCTTTTACACTCACTTACATTTAGAAGTTTGCACAATAAAGAGTTTATTTTGAGCTCATTTTCTCATTTTTTTCTAAAAAAGAAAAAAAAGAAAAGAAAAAATATTTTGTATCCCTGTTGGCTGGAGTTTTAGCTTCCAAAATAAACTGCTTTTGTCTCGTAAAAAAAAGATTCAGAATCCCCATTTATAAATGGCATTATTATGTTTTTATCATTATTTTTTTATATTTTTACCCAAGCATAAACAAGAAACTGGTCCCATGTTACCAAACTGGAAAAATGCTCTATTGGCTTCTGAGATGAGATGCATAAAAGATTATTAGTCCCACAACAGACCATCTAAGCGCAGCAAAGGGGGTAGTTGAGTAGGAAGTATCAGTGAAGCCATACTAAATAAGTAAACTTGCAATAACGCTCCACCAAATAACATAACGCTCTTTTCCGCAGTCTGAAATGCTGACAATGAGTATTTGTGCAGAAAGAGGAGGCGACAAAGGCCTTTTAGCTTCTTTTGCACAACAGCTGTCTCTGTCCCAGCTCGGCTTCAGTTTCACACGCACGGCTCTCAAACCTCCCACTGACCCGCGCTCTCCTGTCCTGTCTTTCAGCCATCATCAACCCCAAGCAAGCCAAAGACAACAAGAGCTTCAACTTTGATTACTCCTACTGGTCCCACACCACGGTAAACACACACACACACACACAACACACACACGGTGACAAAGACAAACAGGCACATTTGGTTTCCTGTGGGTCCTTTGTGTTGTATGTGTCAGGTTTACAGTGGAACTCTTAAGCTCCACATGGCTAATTATTGATCTCTGCCCACAGCCCGAGGACGTGAATTATGCCTCTCAGGTGCAAGTGTACAAAGACATCGGGGAGGAAATGCTGCTGCACGCCTTCGAGGGTTACAACGTCTGCATCTTTGCGTACGGTCAGACCGGCGCCGGCAAGTCCTATACCATGATGGGGAAACAGGATGTCAAGGATCAACAAGGGATCATTCCCTTGGTACAGATTGATAATCATTCAGTAACGGTTCCAATGAAATGATGCTCGGTGTGGGGGAATAATGTTATTTTGCTCTCTCTTCCAGCTGTGTGAGGATCTTTTCACCAAGTTCAATGACAACACAGACAACAGCATGTCTTACTCCGTGGAGGTAAGTCTCCGGGCCCCGCCCCCTGCATGTAAGTGGAACGCCGCACAGCTCGCGCTTCCGCGCTGACGGTTTGAATTCTGAACAGGTGAGCTACATGGAAATCTACTGTGAGCGCGTGCGCGACCTGCTGAACCCCAAAAACAAAGGCCACCTGCGTGTGAGGGAGCACCCTCTGATGGGGCCCTACGTGGAGGACCTGTCCAAGCTGGCTGTCACCTCCTACAACGACATCCAGGACCTGATGGACTCTGGCAACAAGGCCAGGTGATCTACACTCATCTTTTGATATATATATATATATATATATATATATATATATTTAAATATTTGTATATGTGTCCACTCACCATCCCACCTATTAGCCTGAGAGCCTGCAGTGACACACCCCTGCGTCATTGCATCGTTGATGAAGAGGAGGAAGCACACGGCTGCGTTAAAGTTCAGACTCTAAATTATGCACAGCTAATGAGATGATTTAATTATTCAAATCCTAGTGTAAATTGTAGTGTTTAGGATTTAGTGACATCTAGTGTTGCAGGCGAATACCCTTCCCCTTTAAATGTGAAGAAGAACATTTGGCAGCTCTCAGTTATCTTTAAGATCCAAAGTTGTCTAATCTGTAAATATATGATTGTATAAAGTGTACATGAGTGTAATTATTTCATAAACAATCACTGCCCCAAAGAATTTTAATCCAATCTCACACACTGGACCTTTAATTGACCCTAATCCATCTAATCTGTGACTAATATATACTACATCTCATATACCCTCCCAGTTGGATAAACATGAGACAATCAGCATAGTCAGACTAATGGCCATGATTGTGCTCCCTGTGTGTGTGTGTGTGTGTGTGTGTGTGTGTGTGTGTGTGTGTGTGTGTGTGTGTGCACGTGCAGGACTGTGGCGGCCACCAACATGAACGAGACGAGCAGCCGCTCCCACGCCGTCTTCAACATCATCTTCACTCAGAAACGCCTCGACGCCTCGACAGACAACACCTCCGAGAAGGTACAGGACTTCAATCACATCCTGAGCCAACCTGTTTAGCATCGATCGGTTCCCACTGCTTATCTATCGGCTGATCGATCACCGTGAATTACATCTGGTCCGTGTATTGGAAATCAATGATGGCGTGAAGGTCATCGCGATAACACAACATTGTAATGCAGTTTGTTTTGTTTTTTAAATGGAACCTGCTTGTGGAGGAAAGATGAAGCGCTTTATTTTTTCCCATTGTCGGACATTCTGTTGCATTTTATTTATATGGGATGTTGTTGTTGTTGTTGTTGTGCTTCTCTGCTGTAGGTCAGCAAAATCAGTCTGGTGGATCTGGCTGGCAGTGAGAGAGCAGATTCTACCGGAGCCAAGGGGACGAGACTGAAGGTGAAACTATGGTTCCCTGCTGCATTTTAAAGAGTCAAACAGCACACATTTACATTTCTTGGCCTGTAAAGAAAGTAAATGTGATTTATTCCTTTAATTTATTCAGAGTGATTATGTCTGTAATGTAAAAATCATTTTCTCCTTTGTTGCTATGTTACAGGAAGGAGCAAATATCAATAAATCTCTGACCACATTGGGTAAAGTCATCTCTGCATTGGCAGAAGTGGTGCGTGTTGTTTATTTATCATAGATTGTAAATAAAATCAATATTATGAAAAAAATATACTTAACAAATAATTGTATTTCTCTTAAACTAATCCATTTCAGGATTCCGGACCAAACAAGGTAAGTTGTGGAAAATTGTAATGTATGTATTCATTAAACGTTTTTCCAATAATACAATGATGTTAATGTGCTTTGATTTACAGAATAAAAAGAAGAAAAAAGTGGAAAACTTCATCCCATACAGAGATTCTGTGTTGACCTGGCTGCTGAGAGAAAATCTAGGTATGAGCACAAATTCATATATATATATATATACATGTATATATATATATATATATATATATACAGGGTATATTCTCTCTGTTTTGCTTCATAGTTTGTTTTATTTACATGTCATGTAATTTGATTATTTTATGATGTACTACTACAAATACTACTGCCGCTACTACAGGTATGAATACAAACATATACATTAGGAATGAAATGAAATGAAAGATTAGACAACATGGCAACATTTTTTTAACAATACAAGAGTTGTCATTTTCGATGCATAAAAACATGTATGTTCTAGTTTGTTGGCAAACCATATAGTTTCACTTAATGTTCATAATGAATTCAACCCAGGATTCATTCTAACGAATTTCCCGTGATGTTACTTCAGGCGGTAATTCTCGCACTGCCATGGTCGCTGCCCTGAGTCCGGCTGACATCAACTACGATGAGACACTGAGCACACTCAGGTAGAGCCTCAGACACCCGACAACATCTTCTCTGCGTTATCCGCGCCCTCCAACACAGCTGATGAGTGTGGCTTTGAAGGGCAACGCGTTACATAATACGTCTCACATCGGCTTCACACTTCAAACACCTTTCACCAGCTGCATCTGCAGTGAGTGTGTGTGGGTTTGCCTTTTTTGTTCACGCCTCCCTCACACACACACACACAGGTACGCAGACCGCGCCAAGCAGATCCGCTGCAACGCCGTCATCAACGAGGATCCCAACAACAGGCTGGTGCGCGAGCTGAAGGAGGAAGTGTCCCGTCTGAAGGATCTGCTCTACGCCCAGGGTCTGGGTGACATCATCGAGAGTAAGGAGTCATTTCTTGGATTCGTCACGTGATGATGATGATGATGATGATGGTGATGATGATGTTGGTGGTGTCTTGAGATTAACTGATCACATTTCGCTCAGTAACTCTCCTCCTCTACTCAACATGAATTGTTCCCCTCACTGTTCAACTCTGAAACAGCAACAGTCAAATCTGGAATAATCCACTTGATAATGTTTGGATGGGTTATACTACACTGGCCAAACTGGAATAGCTCCCAGTAGAGCATCAATCAGATATGAGGAGGCTTAGACCCAACATCCACCCATTACCTCTACCACTTATCCTTTAGAGGTCGCGGGGGGAGGGAGGGGGGCTGCAGCCAATCCTCATTTGGCATTAGCAGAGGAGGGATCCACTCTGGAGGGATCCACTCTGGAGAGGCTGCCACTGTATCACATTTTTGT
>JAFBJT010008131.1:80808-93055 GCA_016785325.1 Chascanopsetta lugubris
GGGGGGGGGGCTGCAGCCAATCCCTCTCCCTTTTTTCTTTTGGGGGGGGGGGGGGGGGGGGGGGGCTGCAGCCAATCCTCATTTGGCATTAGCAGAGGAGGGATCCGCTCTAGAGGGATCCACTCTGGAGAGGCTGCCTCTGTGCTGTATCACATTTTTGATCAATGAACAATTGGAAATTTGAATTGTCATTGTTTATAGGTCATTATGCTGTGATTTTACCGGTCCCGCCCACTTGAGATCAAATTGGTGCCGAATGGGGCCCCTGTACTAAAATGAGTTTGACACCTCTGTTTTAGACACTTTAACTTCAAGCAAATACATATCCAGATAAAAAAAAATGGCAAATAAAAATACCTGCACTGTGTTCCCTTCAGAACACAAGAGGACTTTGGAGACAATGGAAGAGCTGTAAATAATAAAAACACTCTCATGTGGTATTTGGAAGCGTAGTATTTTTAGTTTTCTCCTCCAGGGAGAGAGTAAAGCAAATCTATTATACCATGTTCAGAGAGCGATGAAGCCATACTGATAATTATTCATACCGACTGCAGCTATTGATCAAATAGTCAGAGAATGTTTAAAAACGTTTATATCTAAAGGTGTTTCGCTCTCTCTCTCTCTCTCTCTTTCTCCTTCTCTCTCTCCTTCATTCCGTCTCTTCTCTTCTCCCAGCATTTCGAGGGTCTGGTGCTGAGATAGAGGGTTTGAAACGTGTGTGTTCTCTGGCTCTGGCTCCTGCTTTTTGCTCGTGCGGCAGCTTACAGCATCATCAGTGCTTCCTGTGACAGTACATTGTAGCTTTTCAGTGTTTCCCGGCTGCGCCGCGCACAGCACCGGGAGCGGTGTCGCGTGGGTGATTCAGGATAAGGAGCGAGTGACGTCGTGCAGGTCGAGGGTTTGAAAGTCAGGCTTTGCCTCGTCGTGGTGCTGCAGACACTTGCAAGGAAGCAATTAAACCGAGCAACGCGGCCGAGGAGGTTATGGAGCACAGTGTAAGAAGATTGGTTCCTTGCCCCCTTCGTCTTTTAATTTCCCTGACCGCGGCCTCGCGCTCCCCTGGCAGGCCCAGTCTGGCTCTGTCGCCTCCTGTTGGCAGCCGTAAAGGGGAAACGGTGAGCGTGCAGTAAACACAAGATGATAACGCAGCCTTCACCGCATCATCTCTTGCATAATATTGGATCTTTGGGCTCGTCGTGTCATGTTACGCCATAAATTTTTACTGTCCTTCCGTTGCGCGCAACTTCATTAACAAGCGCCGCCAAGGTGATATTGTGCGATCCATCTTGGCGGGCAGCAGCCTGTCCAGATGGATGGGTGTGATATAGCTTTCCCCGATTTATTGCTCTGTGTTGCCATGGCAGCCGCTGCGCGGTGGATATTTCTGCAGAATGTACGGCAGATTCCGCGCCAAGGTGAAGATAAGACGGCAAAGCATAAAACACGACGTTGCATAAAACGAGCAGTGATTAGAAAGCGTACACACTCATCATCGCGCCTGGTTCGCTGGCGGAGGATTGCACTTTTGCTAATTTGCCGGTTTTTGAGATGCACACCGAGCATTAAGTGCATCTCGCCGCTTTTAGATAATAATCTTAATTGGGAACTCTGGCGTCCCAGTGTTTTCTGCAGGAAACACGACCCTATTACGAATGAGTCATTATGTCTCTGCACGTGGGGTTGTGTGTTTTGATTTCCCACACACGATGACTCATTTTATTTTTGCTACTTAAGAGGCTTGATTGGGAATGAGCAAACGGGCAGAAGATGAATGATGTGTATTTAAGGCGTTTTTGCATTCTCTTGTTTTCTGAATGATCTCTGCATCGACGCTCTGCTTGATGTTTTCATACGACAGCAGCCTTTTCTTTGGCCGTGGCTGACGATGCCCTCTTGTTTTGATCTTTTTAAGTTGGTTGTCTTTGCGTGTGGCTTCCCGCCTCTGCTTCTGCGCCAGCAGTACACAATGTCTCTCTGTGACTCTCGATTTGTTTCAAGCCACATCTCTTCTTTTCTGTTTTTCTGTTTCCTCTACTCTCCCTTCCTCTTCTCTCCTTTTTATCTGTCCGCATCTCTCCATCTTTTTATTCCCCCTAATATCGATTATCCCAACCCCACTTCCTGTAGACTCCCCAACCCTCCCCTCCCCGACTCCCCAGCCGACAGACCCATCCGATTACAAGAACAATAACAATAAAGGCCAAGCTGTGAATCAAAGGGATGATCTCTCCACAGTGACCAATGCCATGACGGGGATGAGTCCCTCTCCGTCTCTCACTGCCTTGTCCAGTCGTGCTGGATCCATCGCCAGTCTGCACGACCGCATCATGTTCAGCCCAGGCAGCGAGGAGGCTATCGAGAGGCTGAAGGTGAAACTTACTAAACACACTGAGACTCACTCTGCTCTGCTCTGAGACACACAGTACAGAACATACATTTGTATTTGTTAAAAGATGAAAATATATTCAATAAATTCCATTCAAACTCTAATATCAGCTTACTATTCCACCCCTTAGTATTTGTTTGCATCTCCATACATATATTTATTTTTTGGTAAAAACTACTTATCTCTTAGTGACCACATGTGTTTCAGTTCAAGGTCACAAACTTTCCTGATTTAAACGTGCAAAGAAATAGTAATAAAATGAATAATAGGAATAGAAATCCAAATACTTCGGCAATCGCATGGGGTAAACCATGGGGCCGCACCTGACTGTCCAAATATTGCCAAAATAAATATATAAATATGTATGAAATATTCAAATTGTCTTTTTCTCAAAATGGTTGCTGACTTTGATGACGTCTGTCCTCTGAAATGTCAGGAAACAGAGAAAATCATCGCTGAACTCAACGAGACTTGGGAAGAGAAACTTCGCCGAACAGAGGCCATTAGAATGGAAAGGTCAGTTATAATTATTTGTTTTTTAATTCTTTATTTTCTGAAAATGTGCAAAGTCAATTATACTTGTTACTCTCCTCTGAAAAGGATAATTTGATTAAAACAGACACAGATATACTAAGGATATCTGGTAGTAGCCTGTGTTTACAGTTACTCCATCATCCTGCATGAAACCTAATGTCATACCCTCAATGATCTTAATTTTCTCACGTATACAATATTTATTCTTGACGCACAGAGAGGCCCTGCTGGCAGAAATGGGCGTGGCAATGCGAGAGGACGGTGGAACAGTTGGTGTCTTCTCCCCCAAGAAGGTAGGAGTCACCTCCAAACCTCATCTGTGATATCATCACGTCGATCGAAACGATGAACTAACGCGCACACTTATTCACCCCGAAGCCGTCTGAGAGCCCTAGAAAGCCCCAGCCCGTGTTTATCGACACAGTCGGGCTGTTTTCCCCCAACGAGGTTTGGAGCAGTGATGTGTTCAAAGCTTCTTCTCCTTCTGAGTGCTATCCCTTCCGCGAGGGCCCTGCCAAGACAGATGAGACGAGGGCCTCTCCTTTTCATTAAGCTTTAAATCTACTTCATTACTCACTTCAAACACTCCCTCACAACGCTGGAGGCGGCGATGAGTGTAAACATGGGGGAAAAGATAATGGCAGTGCCCCCATTTCAGTGATTTATGGTTGTTTGCCTTTAGCCCAGTAACATCTGGCCGAGACGATTAAACACCCATGCTGCGGCGCTGTGGGGAGTGAGTGTGACTGCATGGAATTAACTGATACTGATTGTTTCTCACTTGGAGCCCCCCCTTCTCTTCGTGATCACTATACATATGTTGTATTGAAAAGAACATGCTTAACAGTGTTTTCGTGTGCTTTGTCAGACGCCTCATTTGGTGAATCTCAACGAGGATCCGCTGATGTCTGAGTGTCTGCTCTACTACATTAAAGACGGCATCACCAGGTTGGTCGTTTATGGTCAGACCTCCTCCATAACATATGGTCACATGTTATTGTTTGTTTGCCGGACGCTGTGTCGTCTGTGGTTTGGATTGAATTTTGGAAAAAAAAAAATCGCTCATCCTTCCTGGTTTATTTTCAGGAAAGTTATTTTGTCACTGTTCAGACACGTTGGACATATGCTGTTTCTTTCTACATTTATTGTCTAATGAGCTATTTTCAAGATCTGTATGCAACCAACATCTAATTCAAATACAAGTTCCTAACTTTTCAAAATAAAAGCACTGTAATTACTAAAACATTGTCATTGTAGGGTTGGACGTTTGGATGCCAGCAGTCGTCAGGACATCGTCCTCAGTGGCCACTTCATCAAGGACGAGCACTGCACCTTCACCAGTTCTGCTGGTCCGACGGGAGAAAGTGAGGGATCTTTATCTGACCTCCACAGGATTTGATTTGAGCTCACGAGAGATGAATGGACGGGAAGTTAAGCCTCGCTCTCTCCTCTCTGTTCTGAAGCACTGATCGTCCTGGAGCCCTGCGAAGGTGCTGAGACTTACGTCAACGGGAAGAGGGTGACGGAGGCCACGGTTCTCAGATCAGGTCAGTGGGCCTTGTCTTGGTTGCGTCATGCATCGTAACCAGTGCAATGCTTATGTATGTTTTCGATTGGCTCACAGGAAATCGCATCATCCTCGGGAAGAGCCACGTGTTCCGGTTCAATCACCCGGTGCAGGCCCGGGCTGAGAGGGAGCGGACCCCCTGTGCTGAGACCCCTGCTGAGCCGGTGGACTGGGCCTTTGCCCAGAGGGAACTGCTGGAGAAGCAGGGCATCGACATGAAGCAGGAAATGGAACAGAGGTGCTTTAAAGACACCTGCAGTGCAGCTAGTGCGGTTGTTGATGCATCGTCTTGTTCGAGCCTCACTCGTGTGTGTGTGTGTGTGTGTGTGTGTGTGTGTGTGTGTGTGTGTGTGTGTGTGTGTGTGTGTGTGTGTGTGTGTGTGTGTGTGTGTGTGTGTCTGCAGGCTGCAAGAGTTGGAGGAGCAGTATCGCAAAGAGAGAGAGGAAGCCAACAACCTTCTGGAACAGCAAAGACTGGTACAGTAATCAGAAGTGTCATCATCATCGTAGCTCACACTGATTTCCAGCTGGCATGGACCATCGACATAAGAGTAGATGCAGATCCATCATCTGCAATGAGAATATTTAGAGTATATGTAAAATATACATTTTCCATTGCCAATCCATGGAATAGTTCACCACTGAATTCGTCCGATTTCTGTTGTTTAGGATTACGAGAGCAAACTGGAGGCTCTCCAGAAGCAGGTGGATCTTTATCACCCAGACGCTCCCGAAGAAGAGGAGGAGCTCGAGGAAGAAGGTAGTGCTAACGATCAAGCCCAGCGCGTAACGACGGCAAAGACGGTCTTCGCGAAGTGACGATCTTCTTCTCGTGTCACACAGTGCCCTGGACCGAGAGGGAGAGAGAGCTGGCCGTGTGGAGCTTCCGTAAGTGGAGGTGCTACCAGTTCACCTCCCTCCGCGACCTGCTGTGGGGAAACGCCATCTTCCTCAAGGAGGCCAACGCCATCAGTGTGGAACTCAAGAAGAAGGTTGTTTGTTGCGTAGCCTAATAATTCAACGCTGCAACAACAGCAACAACGACATCATCACTCAGAGTACTGACGAGCCGTTTGCCTTTTGCAGGTCCAGTTCCAGTTTGTGCTACTGACGGACACTCTGTACTCCCCGCTGCCTCCTGACCTGCTGCCCCCTGAGGCAGCCAAAGAAAGAGAGAAGCAACACTTCCCGCGCACCATTGTGGCAGTGGAGGTGCAGGACCAGAAGAACGGAGCCACACATTACTGGACATTAGAGAAACTAAGGTAAAGTGAGAAAAATAAACTCTTCTTCAGGCCCTTAAAGGCATAATATCCAGGATTTGTCGGTTAAAGTTGGCCTCTCCCTCCCTGCCCAACAACCACAAGAAGGACTTGGTATGTGTGTAATGTAAACCACAATATTATGGGGCTGTTGTATGTAAAGGGCTGCTGCCCAGAACTGTTGTGTGCACCTCAAAACAGTAAGAGAATGACACAGGAGAGGAGCATCCTGGAGGGTCATTGTCAATGCAGTGTGCTAGATACACAAGATGTAGAAGCTGCACGATGGACGGAGATTTGAAACATGTTTTCAATTGGTCAATATAGAGTCTAGATGACTCAGATTATCTCCCACTAAATAGAAAAGGTCAGGCATTGACGGCATTCGAAAGAGAGATTTCTTCCATCTTAGCAGGACTCACCATTCCTCATTACCTCCATGCTGTGAGACGTGCACGTGTGAACGACCTCACAGGGTCAATTGTTATTGCTCCTCGCAGGCAGAGGCTGGATCTCATGAGAGAGATGTACGACCGAGCCGCCGATGTCCCCAACAACACCACCGAGGAATGCGAAAACGTGATGACCGGAGGCGACCCCTTTTACGACCGCTTCCCCTGGTTCCGTCTGGTCGGAAGGTAAATGATGAATAACCGAGCGCTGGTCATTACACAGTGCATGAAGGGGCCGGGCGGCCGGCCGTTCACACTGAGCTCAGATAACGGGACAAAGGACAGCGACAGCGAGCAAACACCAGTCTAGTGTTTGTCAAACTGGACCAGTCAGAGTAATGAGCCGCTGTCGGAAGGAAAACGACCGCATCTGGTGAATGTGGTGAAGTGATGGTTGAGGAGAACGACATTATCTCACACCTTATGATAAAGGTCCAGTGTGTACGATTTTAGGCGACGTTATTTCCATTTCCACCTGAAGAGGGAGAATCAAATAAATATTTGTCAATGTCATGAGAATTGCCTCAATCAAATAATCAAATTTGAAGTTTTAAAGATGCAGTGTGTACGATTTTGGTCATTTTTGTGACAAAACAGCTACACACTGACATTTTCATGAATTTATAATCAACTAAATGTTTTATTTTTCCATTACCTTTAAATGAGCCCATTGATGTATATTTACATGAGGCGGGGGGTCCTCTCTATGGAGGCCGCCATGTTTTTACAGTGATAAAAGTGGATGTACTCAACACCTAGTGAGTTTGAATGACAACTGAAGTCCACCATAGGTTCTCCTGCATGCTCAGCAGCGTGAGGTTGAGGTGATGGATACAACATGCAACTTCACCTCCAGATGTCACCACGTCTTACACACTGCACCTTTAATGTGCATTACCTTCACTCTTTTGAAATCCCTGTCTTTCAAGCGAATAGCATTTCTCTTTCTAATGTCAGTGGTGAATCAGCTTTAACACAAGGAGTGTTGACAGTCAATACCGTGTTAGTGCCAGCCTCCCTGAACCGAAACAAATCAGCTGTGAAAGGCTGGACCACATTACTCCTTCACTTCTCCTTCCCAGAGGCTGCAGTTATTCTCTCCCACTCTGGCATGCATCCTCCTACCTATCTGCCAAGCTCTCTCTCTCTCTCCCTCTCTCTCCCTCTAGCTCACCCTCTCCCTCTTGCAGATGGGTCCTACACACACAGTCACGTGCTCCTCTTACATAACAGTGACTATTTCAAGCCTTTAATGACATTGAAGTCCCGCGAGACGAGTAAAAAATCATCAGGCAGAAGTGTGAAAAAATGTCCTCTTGTTTGCTTATGCATAATGTGTGTGTATAGAGAAATATGTTTGGAATGGGATTAGTAGAATGTTGTGTATCATCTCTGTTTAATCCAAGACCAAAGACAGTCGTCAGACACTAAACACACGGTGAGGCACCGTTGACTTTACTATCGTTTACTCACAATTGCAGTACCTCACAAAATCAATATTTTATAATCCTGCATGTAAGATTTAGTTGTAGGCATTAATTGGCAGTAATGGAATCTGCAATTATCTCATCATAGGGTTTTAAAATTTTCCAAAATCCTTTTACCTCAGTTCTTATTGAAATGAATGTACGGTTACTGCTCCGGATGTCCAGGCCGTACTGGATGCATGTACGAGTGTTGCGTGTGTTTCATTTGGACACATATGTCATCAAGTGAGAGGAGACACACTTGCAATTGAGAGGTGCGTTTGAGCAAGTCACTCACTTGAGATGCAGCCGATCGAGTGTTAGCCTGTTCGAAGGACCAGTGCAAGGGAGTTATTGAAAGGTCTAAAGGTAGAAATGATTGTTTCCACTTACTTTTTGTCTCCTCACCAAGACCACATCCAATTTCACCGAGGCTGCCATTTGTGCTGCCGTCTAGAGCCGAGGTTTCAAACTAATTTCAGTTCAGGGGCCACATACACACACACACACACACACACACACACACACACACACACACACACATTGATAAACTGCGAGGTGCCTTTTACCCATAAATGTATCCAAGGTTATTCATCAGGCTGATGTCGTGAAATCTCAAGTATCCACTTGCTTGTTCTTCTCTCTTCCGCTCTCGGTCTCAGTCTGTGATACACAGTAAAAGCAGATTGCATTTCCAAGGGTTGATCCATACACCTGCTCTACAACCCACCTTGTATGAACAAGTGTGTGCTCTCTCTCTCTCTCTCTCTCTCTCTCTCTCTCTCTCTCTCTCTCTTTCTTTCTCCCTCTCTAACTGTACTAACCTGGTTCCCATATGTCTCTGGCTGCACCAGAAACCCCATTTTCAACGCATGCATGAGCGAGCGCATGAGTGACCCCACCCCATCTCCGACCCCCTCCACCTCTGAAATTACTGAGCTGGCTGACTCGCAGCGGGAGGGTCGAGGGGAGGAGGAGTTGGAGGAGTTGGAGGACCTGGACGATGATATCTTTTTGGACGACCCGTGCTCGGAGCTCGGGGGAGAGGATGATGATGATGATGATGATGGTGATGATGATGATGATGAGGGAGAGCTCTGCCCAGGCTCCAGCGAAGGCCAGGATCCCTTTTACGACCGCTCACCATTATTCAGTGTAGTGGGAAGGTTGGTGAGGTTTCGGGAGCATGCTGGTGGAGGAAACTAGCTCTTTCACGACGAGACGCAGGGTCTGTTTCCCTCGACACACAAACAAAACACACCGCACAGACGCAGCGCAGCTGTGTGTTCTCACAAAGTCCTCACTCACTAAGGATTGTATTTGCATGACACAACACAAATCTGCAATCTACGTAGTTTCAGGTAGAAACCAAAGGTCGTTTGTCCAAATATTTATTTGGTAGATCTGGTATTTTCCGGCTTGGCCCTTGGATATATGAATGTGGTTGTGTAAATGAATGACACTGGGGGGCCGTACTCACATTCAACATCCAATTTCCTGCAGCAGTGTCACGAGACTTGCTCTCAAAGAGACGGAGAGTAACGGCCTTCATTGGAACATAAAAGCAGTTTTAGTGTGTTTTGTGCATCTGTCACGATTGGTCCACTGCTGCCATGTCACAGGTATGTAATTCACCACAATAGCCATTTGGCCCACTGGACCAATTTCAGTATTAGGGCAATCAAAGGGTCAAATTTGTGCTCGGAGTGCCCTCTGTTGGACCACATAGTAATTACACCACAACTGAAGGGGTCTTTACCGTTTAAGCTAGAACAAAATCCACATTTTTAAGAAAAAGAGACTATTCGCGGAAGTATCTTTCATTTTCACACCTACACTGATAAACCCAGGGCCCAAGTTGAAAAATACCAGAATTGCTCCAGTCATTTCTTTCTTTCTTTGGTTCAGTGGCTATTGTCCCGTCCGGTTGGGAATAGTGGAATGGAGTTTGTTTACTTCAACTGAAAACTAATCTCAGAATGTTCGACTTTCATCCGCTTAATCTTAAGGACTTGATGCCGAAGTGTCTCAGATGCTTGAGACGCAAACATCCTCACATGTTTAACTACCATCTGTACCCTTTTAATGAACATGCACACTGGAGTAGACATTTCTGGGCCTCAATCTCCTCCTTTCTGTTTAATCTCAAATCAGATGCTTGTTTAAGTTTGTTTTCAAGCCTTTTTCTTAATTTGACACACAAACTAATGCTTCTCACTCATGAATGCTTGGTGTCAGCCAGGGCTTCGGTCAGCACACGCCACTCCTTTCCATGAAAAGGCAAGCAATGTTGATGCTCAACGGCTGCTTGAGGTGTGTGTGTGTGTGTGTGTGTCTCACTGATGTCTGTGTGTCAATGTACTTTAAAGAGGGCCGTTCACTCAAAGTCATAGGAGAACTGACATGTCTCATGCAGCCTAGAGAGGTCTGATTTGCGTTAGCCCCACAGTGAAACGTTCCCACCATGCTGTGAAACCTGAAAACGCATGAGAGAGACTGAAAATGATTCGTGCGGTTCAAGAAAGACTCAGAAATCTCAAGATGAAAGAGCTGGTTTCTGCCGCAGCTGTCTCTTTTAGGCATGCCAGAGCACAAGTCTTTTCATTTTAATTTTTTTGTCTGTTTCTTTCTTTTTTAAATTTTTTTTTACTTCAATATGTCTGATGATGACCTCGTGCCCCTATTTTGCACAGATTAGCACCCTGCCAGGTGCTCTTTGAGTTCTGATGTCATCCATTGGTTTTCTTTTTATGTGTAGCACCTGATATATTTATATATATTTCAAGCTGTTGGCAGTTTTGATTCAAGCTGAGCCATGTTCGGTATGATGATTTCTGCTCCATTTGCTTTTGGTTCCTTTGAGTCCAGAGGTTGAAAGCATTTTCGTTCACCTTTTTTGTCCTGAGCATGCCTTATTTGCACCTCACCAATCTTGTCATAAGCCTGTCCCCTTTTTTACACTCCACCCTTAAATGTCTACCCCTATTGGCTCGTTGGAAATGTGGTCGTCGACTGCAAGGTCATGTATCGTAGATCAAGTCTAGAGGTTAAAGTCAGGAACATTTGAGATTCATTCTCAAGCCAAATTTACTCTTTGTCACGAAACCAACAATCTATATTTAAAGTGCCTCTCACATTAAAGGTGCAGTGTGTAAGATTTAGGTGAAATGACCTGCATTTCTCCAGGCAAAAATGCAACGTAAAAAAATATACCGATGTTTTTGTTTAGTGAATGTATGACATATTGTTTTCATTACCACGGAATGAACCTTTGATATTACAAGTAGTCTCTACCGAGGCTGCCCAAAACGGATAAACCAAATGATAATAGATGACTGACGACTGCAATAGTTCCCTTACAATTTGACCTCTAGTTATCACACAATCCCGCACACTGCACCTTTAGTGTTTTGCTCATATTGAGGCACATATGCTGCAGAGTACAATTCTTAAAGAATAATTTCAGGACGAGGGAAGTATTTCATATTCCTTCCTACATACATGCTCCTTAGCCTCACCAAGCTTTCCATTGGTCTGCCACTAAATCTAACAAGTACTGCATGCGACCCATGATGGCGTCATTACTTCTAGATGGTGAGGTCAAGCCCGCAACAATAGAAGCGATAGTAAAGGGCAGCCATGGCCATCGCAAGAGCAGTCCCAGCTTCTGTTTGGTTGCTTTGCAGCTCTGTGTTCTGTTGTCCAGTCCAGTCAACGTTAGCAACTCATCCCCGCCGTCCCTCTAACTCCCCTCTCATTTCTCTCTCTGCCCCCGACCCCAGGGCTTTTGTTTACCTGAGCAACCTGCTGTACCCGGTTCCCCTCGTGCACCGCGTGGCCATCGTCAGCGAGAAAGGAGAGGTGAAGGGCTTCCTCCGCGTGGCTGTGCAGGCCATATCAGGTAAGGCTCGGATCTGTGGCCACGCCCTTGTCGAGACAGAGGACGGACTGTGTGTGACTTCCTGTGGGAGTGAAGTGAAGGTGCTTTGTGTTTCCCTCCAGCCGACGAGGAAGCTCCCGACTACGGATCCGGAGTGAGGCAGTCGGGCACTGCCAAAATCTCGTTCGAGGATCAGCAGTACGAGAAGGTGGTGGCAATCGCTCTCAGTGGTTCATATGGAAAGTCTTAGCACAATTTCCACCCGCTAACCGGACTGTTTTAAAAAAAAAAACGTGGCTTTACAGTTCCAGTCGGAGACCTGCTCGGCGGGACTGTCCCGCACAGGCGTCTCACAGGAGGAGCTTCGCATCGTGGAGGGGGAGGGGCAGAACGCGGAAATGGTACCTTCAGCTGACGAGGTCAACAATAACACAGGTGATTATAATCATATTTTACAAGGGAATTTGCGTGTATACATGTATGTATATAAATAAATACAATATATATATATATATATTTTGTTATTCTTCTTCTTCTTGGAAATGCAGTCTGTGTATTTTAGTGGCTCTTGACTCACCCTAGTGTCACAAAAGAGGTATTACATGTTTGCTGGACCAGTAATTCTCTTGTTAATACCTCTGGAAAGCAATACACAGACATCTTGAATCATATGTCAAGAGTTGTTTCTAATGAGTTTAAT